>BGZK01002233.1:0-70286 GCA_005406025.1 Eumeta japonica | reverse complement strand
AAATGCGGTCAGTGCCCGCGACGGACAGCCACTGACGGTCGCGGGTCACGCCGCATCCCGCCAGCTAAGGCGCGAAATGCGGTCAGTGCCCGCGACGACAGCCACTGACGGTCGGCATCCCGCCAGCTAAGGCGCGAAATGCGGTCAGTGCCCCGCGAGGGACAGCCACTGACGGTCGAGGGTCACGCCGCATCCCGCCAGCTAAGGCGCGAAATGCGGTCAGTGCCCGCGACGGACAGCCACTGACGGTCGCGGGTCACGCCGCATCCCGCCAGCTAAGGCGCGAAATGCGGTCAGTGACCCGCGACGGACAGCCACTGACGGTCAGGTCACGCCGCATCCCGCCAGCTAAGGCGCGAAATGCGGTCAATGCCCCGCGACGGAAAGTCACTGACGGTCGAGGGTCACGCCGCATCCCGCCAGCTAAGGCGCGAAATGCGGTCAGTGACCCGCGACGGACAGCCGACGGTCGCGGGTCACGCCGCATCCCGCCAGCTAAGGCGCGAAATGGTCAGCGCCCCGCGACGGATACATCGATGGTCGTGGATCACGCCGCATCCCGCCAGCTAAGGCGCGAAATGCGGTCAGTGCCCCGCGACGAACAGCCAGTGACGGTCGCGGATCACGCCGCATCCCGCCAGCTAAGGCGCGAAATGCCCCGCGACGAACAGCCAGTGACGGTCGCGGGTCACGCCGCAATCCGCCAGCTAAGGCGCGAAATGCGGTCAGTGCCCCGCGACGGACAGCCACTGACGGTCGCGGGTCACGCCGCATCCCGCCAGCTAAGGCGCGAAATGCGGTCAGTGCCCCGCGACGGACAGCCACTGACGGTCGCGGGTCACGCGGCATCCCGCCAGCTAAGGCGCGAAATGCGGTCAGTGCCCCGCGAGGGACAGCCACTGACGGTCGAGGGTCACGCCGCATCCCGCCAGCTAAGGCGCGAAATGCGGTCAGTGACCCGCGACGGACAGCCACTGACGGTCGCGGGTCACGCCGCATCCCGCCAGCTAAGGCGCGAAATGCGGTCAGTGCCCCGCGACGGATAGCCACTGATGGTCGCGGATCACGCCGCATCCCGCCAGCTAAGGCGCGAAATGCGGTCAGTGCCCCGCGACGAACAGCCAGTGACGGTCGCGGGTCACGCCGCAATCCCGCCAGCTAAGGCGCGAAATGCGGTCAGTGCCCCGCGACGGACAGCCAGTGACGGTCGCGGGTCACGCCGCATCCCGCCAGCTAAGGCGCGAAATGCGGTCAGTGCCCCGCGACGGACAGCCACTGACGGTCGAGGGTCACGCCGCATCCCGCCAGCTAAGGCGCGAAATGCGGTCAGTGACCCGCGACGGACAGCCACTGACGGTCGCGGGTCACGCCGCATCCCGCCAGCTAAGGCGCGAAATGCGGTCAGTGCCCCGCGACGGATAGCCACTGATGGTCGCGGATCACGCCGCATCCCGCCAGCTAAGGCGCGAAATGCGGTCAGTGCCCCGCGACGAGACAGCCAGTGACGGTCGCGGGTCACGCCGCAACCCGCCAGCTAAGGCGCGAAATGCGGTCAGTGCCCCGCGACGGACAGCCACTGACGGTCGCGGGTCACGCCGCATCTCGCCAGCTAAGGCGCGAAATGCGGTCAGTGCCACGCGACGGACAGCCACTGACGGTCGCGGGTCACGCCGCATCCCGCCAGCTAAGGCGCGAAATGCGGTCAGAGCCCCGCGACGGACAGCCACTGACGGTCGCGGGTCACGCCGCATCCCGCCAGCTAAGGCGCGAAATGCGTTCAGTGCCCCGCGACGGAAAGCCACTGACGGTCGCGGGTCACAGTGCGTCGCCCAGCGCAGTGTGGGTGCGTGCGGTAATTGAATTTGCACGTAAGTTAGGTATTTTGTTTATTAGCTCTTTTTTAGGTTGCAGTTATAGTATAAGTGATACTTTTACAATATTGACCTTTTTGAATCTAAGGTTGTGTGTGATTAATATCGAAGTTTTTAATAACAATGCATTTCACTGCTATCGAATATGTAAACATGGATTGTTGTTAGGGAGTTTGCAGAGGTGACATTGTTAGGACTCTGAGATTTAATAATGATACTTACCTACCCTGACAGTCAACAACCCCCGCTAGTCCACAAGTAACATTGCATGCTGTGTGTCGTTTACATGATAATTTGCCTCGCTTGTTTAGAGGAGATTGGAAGACGTGTGGAAATTCAGAGACTAATTTCAGAGACAGAATTCAAGTTCGTCACATGCCGCCGCCACCCAACAACCGCGCTCGCGTTTGCAGTCTGGACAAGCATTTATTAAGGTTCTATCTATGTCATTTTATGTTTTTTTCCTTTAAAGGGAATATTTTTGTAATAATTACTTTGGCAAAGTTGTACTAAAATAAAAGGAAAAAGAGAATATGAATATTCGCAAAAAGATGCATGATCGATTCCTCCCTGTATGCACCAATTTCTGAGAATTGGTCTTGAAGTTGTTAGGAAAATCTATTTGGATTGTATTTTGAGCGTGTAATACGCCGAGGTAACACACGATTCACCAGAATTGCATACACAGAACGCAGTGTAAAACATTGACATTATAACTAATTACATGTGGCGTATTCTATAAAAAAAAATTAAGATATATCGATCGCTAATCGATGAAAAAAATACCAAAA
The DNA here is from genome assembly GCA_005406025.1 of Eumeta japonica. Taxonomy (NCBI): domain Eukaryota; kingdom Metazoa; phylum Arthropoda; class Insecta; order Lepidoptera; family Psychidae; genus Eumeta; species Eumeta japonica. The sequence continues at coordinate 67,624 of BGZK01002233.1, read as the reverse complement.
AAAACTGTAATTTATTTACACCGCAAAAGTATAGGTAATTTTTTACGTCCGTATGTAAGTACACATACGAATTTTTTTTATAAAATTTTTGGGGTAAACAAGCAACTTGCCCTTTCCCACTATATTTATTGACTCATCATAGTACCTATATTATCTATCCCGAATCCAGTTTCTGGCTAAAGGCTGCACGAAAACCGGCCGGCTCTACACTCCCGTCACTCTCAATCCAGGCTAGAACCTGCACTCCCTCCGATAATAACACTGCCTTCGATATATCGGGACTTGTCCTTTTCAGTCATTGTGACTGGTTGAAGGTTGAGCAATGATGATGATGATGAACATTTTCGGGGTTTCAGGTAAGCGAACATATGAGCCACCAGAAAACAATTAGTTAAGCCCGTCTATGGACATTCGCAACCCCGGAGAACTTACTAGTACTTTACCAGCCTCTTGGGTAAGAGTAGCACATCTGATGAAGAAGGAAGCAAAGGCGAAACCAGGGATCACGCAGGTCATGATGGAAAAGTTAGAGAAGTGATGGAAGGGGTGGATAGTGGGGTGATAGGAAGGGGAGTGACCGACCGAAACTCTTATCCACTGGACTAAATGCAAAACAGGAGCTGTAAATTCACGAGTGTATTCCATAAGTGTTGTTTCACTGGGCGAGCTGGTCCATTTTGTAGCTGCAGCAAAGTTGGCCACATCATGGTTCTACCACTAATAGATAAATCATACCCTATTTTTTAGACACACCTTCAGTAATAAGTCTCTAAAAACCGCATTCAATTTCATGTAGTGGTTTTTGCATGATGTGCGAATAGATAAACATACAAAGACACAGACAAAAACTCTAATATAATAATGGCATATGATGTAAAAATGTAACCATGTAATTCTCAATGAATGACTTAACAATTTTCTATAAATATACCGACTATTAATTTTTATCCCAGTTTATGAACTCCGATTGAACCAGAATGCAACAGTATTGACATATTATTCACATTTTTCGGAGCTTTGTCACAATTAAATATTATTTTGAACTTGTGAACTAAATGGTATATGCTTAAAAGTATTTTGGAGCATTCTAATGTATTGCAAAGTAGAGTTAATGAGTGACATGAAATAGTAACATAAACTAACCAAAATAAATATTGAAAATATTAAAATTTGAAAATAATTAGGAAATTCAAAACATTGACCATAGTTTGTGTTTACGTTTCAGTATTTCAGGCAGTCGAGTACTCAACAAATTTTTGACACACTCCTTTCTTCATTTCAGCCATCAAATGTTCAGTGCAGACGTAAGCGTCCCTGTACATTTCACCCTAAGTTTTCATGATGTATGATCCAGATCCACCTGTAACCAAGTGACCCACAACCTTTTCTATGCAGAATTGACCAGTCTATGGTCATCACTTGAGAGTGTTTCTTCTACAACGGTTATCTGCTAGTGCTGTGGCCTACCCTATGTAGTGGTCCTATGAGCTATGTTGGTTACGATGTTTGTTCTAGAGCAAAATGACCCAAACGTAATGTAATTAATTTATAATTACTCAATTGATATCTGTGTAATGTATTACCATTTTATAGATCTTGAACTGTCAAAATAAATATTAAATTCAATAGAGTAGAGTAACAATATTAAAACAAAAAAACAACTATTGAGAATTAATTGATTTAATAATTATTTATAAAAGTAAATCTACTAATTATTATTATTTTATAAAATAAAAAAAAACAACTTCAGATTTTCACCACTTTTATACTAACATACTGCATCCACAGGAGCAATAATAACACCATCAAACACTAAATACCACAATGTCTAATTTACAACTAGATTGTGATTTAGGATGCTTTACAGTCGACCCACTACGCAGTCTGTACAGCCTTATACACTCTCAATCTGTTTTCGGAGAGAGAAGCTACTATGGTCTCTTTGTTTATGTGCATTGAGCATATGTCTAATGCTGGCTCGGAAGCTGGCAAGTTTATCGATCTGGCTCCATCTAGACCATGCAAAAGCAATGCAGTATCACTTTCAGAATACGCCGCTGCCCAGGTGGGGCAGTTTGCACCACCGGCTATCGTGACCCAGCACGCGCGGGACATGACAGTGGAGCGGGTGGAACCACTGAAAGTATGTACAATATCACACATCTCGGTACCATGCATGCCGCCACTCGACATCTGGCAAATAACCAGACGTGATCTACCTGCACCGTTCCCTCTCGGTCTGCAGTTTATGAGAGCTTTTGAAAGTCCACTTTGGTAACCTAAAGACAAGAATGGTCCATCCACAGGAAGAGATATCGGGGTAACTTCCCCATTAGGTGTTTGTGTCCACAGCCAGCACGAATTCAATTGACATGACAGCAAACCATAATCACTCCAACAAACGGATACAACTGGAGTCTTGTCAAGCACGGTCAGTTTACGGAGTGGTGTTGATGTATTACGAATATCATACCTAAGTGCAATTCCACCTACTCCACCAACTACAAATTCTTGGGTATGCATTTCATCCCAAGTGCATGACCATAAGGGAAAACCTGCCTGTATTGTAAGCGATGGTGCATCCCGGTCTAAGATCTTTGCCGTACCATCTAAACTAACACTGAGGAGAAAGTCATTTGGCTGTGAATAAGAGATATCCCGAATCGGTTTCGGATGGAGATGAATAAATTGTCCTAATCTATGATCGATGCAACCAACTTTTCTTACTCCAAAACCAGGGAAGAGGTTGTTAGAACTTTTCTGGGAAACGAGGAGCTCATATCTTTTGCAGTTATAAGTTAAAACTCTGCATCCGCCTTCTTTACTGATTTCCATATTCTTTTCTAGTGCAAATCGCCAATTGCAATTAAATACATGAGCTCTCGCAGAATTTCGAGTTGAAGCTTGTTCGAGCGCGTACAATTGCTGCAAGCAGTTTTTGTATGAAATTTTCGATTGATGTAATTCCAATTCTAACCTGTTCTTCTCTGCTTGTAACACCTCCACTTGTTTTTGTAGGGTGGTTATCTCAGAAGTATCACAGGCAACCAGCTTCTTGGCGTAAATGTAACGGATATCTTTAATAGCGGCTTTAGATTTGCAAGTGGGACATGACCGATCTGCAGTTTTACGCGCCCTCAACCATTTCTCTACACATCTGTATCCAAAAAGATGTCCACATTTCAAAGACACTAATCTGTGATCTCCAGAGCTGCTCCACGAGTCGAGGCATATGGGACATGTCTCACCATCTTGCTCATCAAGATCTGGGGACATGAGTCGGGGTTGTTTGGCTGGTGGTTCCTTACATCTATCATTTTTATCACTGACTTTGTCAACATGGGAAATTGGCCCATCAGCGAGTCTAGTCGGTTCACTTGTCGAATCTTCAATTGCTATCGGTCTTAATTCATTTTCGTTGTTAAGATCTGTACTGTCGTTGTCAACTGTTGTCTCTGGAGTCAACGACATCGGTCTGCTCGGTGAATAGTTCACTAAGATACTTTGGCTTGCAGCTTCAAAATCCGGATTTTGGTTAGAATTCATGGCGTTTTCCGTTTAATATGAAATACTCGCAACGTTACAATCTTCTTAATTATACGTAGGTAAAAAAACGGTGTACGTTTGAAATTATTACAAAATATCAACGAACATTGGTTTGGCATTGAGGTTAATCCAGAAACAAAAAAATAACAAATGTGATAACACAAAGTCGTAAATGCTTATTTAATCAAGTTATTTCGTCGTTAACTACACACATACTGCATTCTTTTCAACAATTTTACATAAAACTGCACCACAGAAAAATGAACCCTAGTTTATAATGTTATTTACATCCAATAAAATTTCGGAAAAACTTGTGTTGATTTCACTTTGTTTCATTTTATTTAATAGTTGTTTTGAAAACTACAACACGAGACAATTCATAGTTAAAATGAAAGTTTGAAAGAAACAACTGTTATTATTTCAATCACAGAAACATTCAATCATACAATAATATTGCCAGTATCATTTTTGATCTACCTACCACATTCAAAGATTAAAAGAGTGAAAGTTAGCTTAAGCCGATATGAACTTAATACAAAACAAATATCCAATAATTAATAAATATACTTATTAATAGGGGTTATAATAAATACATTTATATTCATCCATTTTATTTTTAGCATCGAAAAAATTTAAACTATCAATTAATAGTAAGTTTAGAATTTTGTCACGAATAGAAATATTTAGTTTTTATTTACAAAGGCTGTACGTACCCTTCTGAGAAATAGGTGGGACTTTTAAATATGTTTAATTTCGAGCAGATTTTAAAATAAAGAAATGCTTTGCTTTCGACAATATGAAAAAAAGTTTAAAAACCTGGTTTATTACAAGAGCAACGAATTGTTTAATGATTAAACTGTATTTATCAATAAAATCTACTACATACAATTATAATATCCCAAAGCTCGACGATATTTTCCGTATTGAACTAATATTTATTTAATACACTGCATTTGGTGCGCTTTTTACTTCTGATATTTACTGTTCTCTTTCTACAACATTGTTGTTTTAACAGAATTAATATAAACTGGAAGAAAATTATTTCTTTAATGAGCCAATAGGTCTACTATTTGACAGTTCAATGATGTTGGTAACAAGCGTATTTATTTATAATTTCTGCAAGTTGGCTGCAGTGTCGTAATCCCGAGGAACGGTACTGTGTACTGTGTTCGTTTCTTTGCAAGCGTTTCATTAAAATTTGTATATAAATTGATGCAGTGTTAATATTCCTTATTTTGCAAGTTATAGATTTGACGTTAGAGGAATTTCCAGTGCCGTCGAGTGTACGAGATGTTTTATTCGAGGTGAAATTCCGGATTACAAGTGTCGATAGAGTGTCCTAATGGCGGTGTGTATGTGGATCGCACAGTGTTTACTTCTGTTCTGATAGCAGGGGATGTGTTACGCAGCAGGTCAGTGTTCCGAATGCGAGTCTATCTCACGTTTTGCGTGTCCGATGCAGTTTTGTTAAGAAATCGATACCGCAATCGGTATCGTAAGCGGCCGACCTATCGACGTTGCATTCTCTCGATGCGCGCTATGATAGTAGGGCGTCCGGGGGTCGCTTCAAGCGCTGCAAGCGTTGTTTCGTAACTAAGTATTGCACGTATGTATAAATTTTAAAGCGCTATCTAGGTCACCTGGTTGTGAGGGGTCAGTTGCGTGCGCAGTGACGTCACGACCCCCGCCGCCCCGTGCGCCCTCTATGTGTTCAAAGGGTGCATTCTGAAAACAAAAAAATATGTATTAGGGCAATTCACTATCTATTTGAGTAGGAGATGGCTATTTATTATTTATTGACCTGGAAATGTAAATTAATACAAAAGTGTGTGTGCAAAATTATGATAGTTTTGGTAACATATTATAATTTTATCACATCTTTGGAAAATTATATATTTTAATATGTGGTAAGGATTGACAGTTTGAAACATTTGGAACAAGATTCCAAAGTAGATAAATTAAATGACAAAAATATACTAAAAGGTATGGCATTTTAATGAATAAGTAATGCAAAATTCAATACCTTGCATATTCCATAATACACTATTCATGCAGGTGGATTACATTATTAAATAATGAGTATGAAAATGCTTTCTATTGAAATTAAAAAATCACATCGCCTTTGCTCTTTCTTATATTTACCAAATTGGTGGTAATTTATTTCAAGCTTTTTTAAAAGTGTACAACATCCTATACTGAATAAAGTATTATTGGAGTCAGCTTTTTAAATAAAACTTGCAAATGTTATCTTTCCAGAAGGTCTTATTAAATAGTGATTAGGCGAGGATTACAATTTGTAATTAAAGTGGGTCAAAAAAAAAACTTTGCTTTCTTACATTTTTAAAGTGCACAAAATAATAATAAAATGTAAAACAACAAAATGAATTTCTTCTGAAATGATGACATACTGGTTAAATCTAATTGAAAAGATCTCCTTATCAGATTCAACTACAACATGACACTTATTATTGCTTATTATACTAGAATACCTTGGTTAATAAGTTAATAACGTTTGTAAATTAATCAACATTGTAATATATCAAATTAAGCCTTTAAAAAAATGTTACAATGTAACAAAAGTAAAAGGATTCTATGCCGAATGAATGAACAATCATTGAAACTCATCTGATTCAAAGAAGGAATTCACACAACATGAATATGGAAAACTTGGATGTGTACGCCTTTATTGTTATTGTGTGTTAGATTGCCAAGGTATGCACTTCCACAACCTTTCAACTCGATGGGTTCTTTAGGCTCCATGCCAGCCTAGGGTAGGCCCAGGCTACTGATGATCCTTATCACCTGCAGTGACAATGTTTAGGCTTTAATCACCCAAAATCAGGATTGAGCTTACTACCTTTTAGTTTGAAAGCGTCCCGTGACCACTAAGTCACTTCTACTCATTTTACAGTACACAAGTTTATTTTTAATTCATTTAAATTATATGAATATTATAGTAAGACTAATAGTTCAATAAAAAAAATCACACATCATTTTATTTTTCATTAAATATGTGTACTGGTAAAAAATTTTTGTTGCAAGCAACTTACAGAAGATAAAAATTTATGATTTCGTAAAAATTTTTTTGGTACAATTACAATTTTGATTGACACTATGTAATGAAATAGAAATTATATTCATTTAATGAATAACATGAAGTGAACCGCTTTATTTGTTGATATAAAAGGAAATCTCATATCAAAATCTATTACTCCATATTAAAATAGCAATCTAAATATGCATATTTTCGGGTTTGCAACATTGATTGCTCAAATCTAACAGGCATTTGCAATTTTTATGATATGACAGTGATTATAAAAAAATCTCCTAAACAATGTTAAGTTATTGTCGGAGCTGTATTGGAGCCCTGGCATAAAAACCAGAACATATAGAATCTTGGCAGTAGCTGTCTTCAGGCATATCAACCTTGTCTAGCGGTGCTTACCTAGGGAAAGTAATTTTTATGGGACCTTCGAACTTAAGTTAGTCTGATGTGATCCACACTGTATCTTCTTTAACAGTTCGCTATTGGTATTATTTAAAAAAAGAAATTGATACATGTACATAAGTTAAAAAAGAATTTGATGGGCTCGCACATGCAAGAGAGACAGAACATACTCCCACAAAGCTACCACCACTTTTTTAAATTGGTGCTCACGTAACATCATTTTGCCTCAGTTCTTAAATTCTGTCTGTATTCAACATGAGGCATACTGGACGTCCACATAATGGGTGTCTCACATCAGTCATATTTTAAAAAGGCACTTGTTACACTAGAGTTGGGTACGTTTCGTTTATCATTATTATTATTTCTTCTCGTATCAGTTTAAGAATCGGTGTGTTATGATAAAGCCATAATTTCAACACAAACACATGTTATTTTTTATTTATTTGCAGTTCTCTGGGCTTATATAGCTTAACATAGAAACTGTCAGGGATTTCGCTTAGCATTGAACAATGATAAGCCTCCAGTGATAAAACTTGGAAGCACTGAATTGAGGTTGCGATGTGTTATCAGTTGGTCGAGTTTTGTATGATTTTTTTAAAGAGACCATTTCGGAGTAGGTTCGAACTTCACCATAACGGGTGTCCATAACATCTAAGCTCCTCAAGTATAAAATTGCTGATGCTGTTCAAAAGTATGAGGTACGAATAAAGTATGCAGAATATGATGCACAAACTCAGAAGCCGGAGGTGGCGTGTAGTTTTAATCTGGCGAGCGTAAGTTTGATTTCGTAGCGTGGAGTGTAGGGCGTGTGTGACAAACCGATTAGGTTTTTGAGTTTATTTTACATAATAAATAAGTTTATATTATTTTTTGTGAATGACGAGTATCTTCTAGATTTATTACAAAGCAGTATGAGGAATAAGATGAACTAAGTTTTTAGTTTCTTACATTTGTTAAAGTAAACATATCAAATTTAAAGTTTTAGTATTTAGAATCAAGTTATATTTTACCTTGTAATAACAGGAATAAACTTGAAACAATAACTTGTTTCCATTATAAATAGAGTTTCGTAATAAGAAATCATACAAAAACTATTTCTATTTTATAATAATTAATCTAACTTAGAATTCATGTGTGAACATGTTTGGTTTTGCAGTGTTTTGCAGAAGGGCATATTTCGCATCTGATAGGTATGGGTAAATTATTTGGAGATGCCATCAAGGGTCCACCAGCATTATTTTGAATTCTTTCATGAAGTTTTTATTGGTAAAATTCTCTTTCCTGTTTTGCAAATGCTGTGAAATCAATCCTATTCCTAAATCTTGGCACGGTAGAGAGCGCTTATTACTGGACTTGTAGATTGATACTGTTTATACCAGCCATATTCAACACTGTTGAGAAAATTACTTCTTGTACGGACATAAGACTTTGCATTTGTAATCACTTTGTACCATATTCTTCCAAGGAAAAATGGTGAGTTACCCCCATTCTCCTCTTCCATGAAGTTCTCCACTTCTCCGCTGCCTTCATTATTTATCCTCTGTTCTGTATCACTAATTATAAAATAAATTTAGTTCAGCAAAATTGTCACATGAAGTGTAATGGGGGTGTAACTCACTTGCCTCATACTTTGACGCTGTCTATAATCCTAGCCGATCGGCTGCCGACTCAGTCCTGTCGCTCACCTCTTCCACTCCTTCCCTGCTACAGCTGCTCAGCTATATGGTGCATATTAATGATTTGATGTAAAATCATAGAAGCGATTTATCACAGTTCGGGTGCACTACAACCAACCTTATGCTTCTTAAAAACTGAGTTTACAATAGATTTAAAATTCTTAACATTTGTCAATTATTATTGCCTTATTATTATGAAAACAGATAGTCTTTGTATAGATGTATTTCTACATCAGAGACAGTTTATTGAGATTCATCTATGATAGCTTGTTTTTACATGTGAGGGTTTTTAGGTTTAGATTTTGATATGTCTGCTGATAATAGACAATATCATGTTGCTATGTTGACACAAGGAATATAACAGAGAATTTGAAATTAAAAATGAACTAACTGTGAATCACCAAAATTCCACATACGACCATGTTTACTGTTTACTTAATAATGTTGACTTAAAATATATATCAGCTGAAGTAATAATAGAAAGAAAATACCAAATGTAATTTCCCTGGGTTATAAGACTTTATGAAACGGGGCGTTTGTAAAAATATTGTCATGAAAAATGCCAATATCTAGTTTAGTGCTTAATATCGAATGGAGTATACTCTATCGACTGCACTGTGCGACGCTAGCTTCATCCTATATTAGATACAAGAAATGTTATGAGCTACTACCAGGAATATCTGTAAAGACCATTAATATTCATTTGATGCAGTATTGTCTAGATCACATCAAATATTTTGACTTTTAGATCCTAGATGACTCAGTAGTGTTTTCCTGGACTGACTTACTTTTTTTCAGATTTAGCATCTTCTATGCATACTTTTATTCTAAGAGAATTATTGATTGCTGCCGCCGAATTCCATAATCGTTCTGCTCACTGAAAATACAATCAGCACCATCTTGATAGCTGGCATTCTACCACTGTACCATTCATGCACAATTTTCTACCATATATGTAATAATTTTGAAATGATCTATCGTCGGCAGTGTTCCTAATGAACTGGTACAAGAGGATCTTCAACAGACCTTATTCCTTTCAAAAACTGGTGGTGATAATGCTCTCTCCGGTAGCTTGTATGCTGGCCTGCCTCTCATAATTACTTTTAAAAAACCTCATATTTTAATTTCACTAATTTCATGTTCTTTGATTGTTTTAGGTAATGTCTAGTGCGTGTCATCTTTATTTAACATTAGGCAATGGATTATTAAAACTAACGCAGCGAATATATATTTCTACCACTTATTTTCACTCTGGTCTAATGTCGTTAAGAGTATTCTAATATATCAGCTACACGCTTGTATAAAATGTTAACACTTATATCTATAAAAATATATAAATGTACAGATTCTTGAAACGTTATAAGTTAATTAACTGTGAATGCCCTGAGATGACATTTTTTATACATATAGAATAAAAATTTGACTTAAATTACAGACTACTTTTAAGATGTCTTTGGATTTTAATGCAGTTTTAAGGAGTAAATAGAGCTTGGCTTGAAAATAATCTAGGCTACATTTAATTTAAATCTGATGTCAGAGAAAAGTTTCCTCAGTAGGAGCATTGCAGTTGTATGACATATGAAATTTCTTTCACACAGAATGTAACATTATCTCAGAGTAATAGAGTTCATATTCAGCTAGAACCAGGGAAAGACGGCTCTAAATATAGCCTATATTTTATTTAAATACTAGCATTTATCCTGGCTTTGATGAAATTAAAACCCTGTCTGTGTTCAGAAATGAAAGCAGGACGGGGAGTAGAATTGAGAGCCAGAACTATAGTCAAAAATTGAAAATGAGAGCAGGGTCGACACCGAGTGTTGTATCGGGATTACAATCAAGAGCAAGATGGATCGAAATTAAAAACTGCACCAGTACCAGAATTAAAGCAAGAATGAGAATAGGATCGACGATAAGGTTTTTCATGTGATGAATGAGGACATTCTAGGTCCATGCGAGCAAAGCCTCGGGTGGAAACTTAGTTCATAGTATATAATCTGTGACTATTCCCCAACTTTCTGTTGTTCATCCACTGTTTGGTCATAATGTTTATATAATTATTCGGGAGGTCTGCTTTGATTATAACATAAAAGGTATATGGACAGTAACAAATTATGAAAAATAATATTGGGTTGTTATTGTGGTATCGTTTTCATATTTTATTAAAAATAAAAATAGATTTTTTTAATAAAATATGACATCCCTATTGTGATGAGTCGTGATGCTGTTTATGAATAAATAGATAAATGGAGATGACTCACGATGGTATCCTTGAGGTATATCAGATTTTGGGAACAATACCTGCTATCTAGAAATGTTCACAGCTATAATTTGAGATGTATTTGAAATTTATGATTTAAATTATAAATGTAGAATTTCAACTTGAAACACCAGAAGGCATTGTCACTTGAATTAAGATGTAGATGACATTGAAAATAAATGTATCTGATTCTTCATAATTTCTCTGTTACTAGTTATGGTATACATGAAAGAGTTTTTTTCTGTGGCCAACCGAAATGTTGAAATGATTTTACAGTTTGTCATCTGTGTATGAGAAAATGTGTATGTTCAATAATGTGCATTTTCATGTTACACTCGGTAAGTGGTTAGCATATATATATATATTAGAATTAGCTGTCGACATGAAAACTGCCCTGGTTTCAAGTCATGTATATAATTCCGTGCCTGCTGTAGGTCGGCGCGGCGAAAGGCTCGAGCGGCGGCGGGCGGCGGCGGCGCGGGCGCGGGGCGCGGCGCGGTGATGCGCGGCGGGCGATGAGCGCGCTGCTGTGCTGCCGCCGCGCCCCCGCCCCCGCCGGCCCTCCCGACATGGGCGCCGCCATCTCGCAGCCGCCCCACCACCACCAGGTACGTACTTGCCGACCCTCATGACACTCTCCTTGGGACCACAAGATCTATAAATATTATATAAGAATAAGAGCTTCTTACTATAGAGCGATCCGACCATAACCTTTGTATGTCATAACCAATATAATGTTGATACTTATGATGTTACCATATTTTTTTGATTTACAATTGAAAGTCTCATTGCAATAGCTTTATATTACAATGGGAATATAATTGGAAATTTGCACAATCAAGAAAGTTAAATGTCTCTGCATATAAATATAATGCAATGCAATGTCATTCACAAAAGCTAGATAACTTTGTCTAGGCATCAAACCTGTAATAACATTATGACAAGACAAAGTTAGTTATAAGTATAATAGTGAAGCTATGGACTTTTATTTAAAATTGAACAAAACACAAATATAAAAGTAGTTTGTAGCATATAATGTATATTATGTGTGATGTGTATACTATGCTTGCCAACCAACATCAACTCACCATGATTATAGTTGTGGCTCAGCTGATACAAGTGGCAAAAAAAAAGTAAAACAATAAATAAGGTTATTATGTCTTTTTTGCATATGTGATTTTGTAAAGAAATACAGAAATACTTTCCCACTAACACTGCAAACCCCAACGACCAATTAGCCCGTGACCACATATGGCACTCGTTTTTATAAATGAGTAGGAATTTCACTATAAAATTTACACTGAAGTTAAAACTATTAGGTTTCACAATTTATCACCCCAAATTATTAAAATGTAATAGATTATGGAAATAATATATGAAATCAATGCGTAAAATAAAATAATGACCACCATTTTGTGCATGAAAATCGACAAAGCAAATGCAAGAAACATTCTTTATGTATTTGTATGTGAAAAGCACTATAACAGTATAAATGGAACTGTGCTTCAAACTATTTTACATATTTCCATATATGTACCAAAAGTAACACTCGCGATTTCTTTTGTAAACTCCATTGTTACGAACAAAGAATACACTCGAATACAGTTGCGCCATCATGATGTAAACTGACCTCTATGACTTCGAAACCAAATTTAAAAATTCATCATCAAGTCTTGACGTATGTGACGAGGTAGACTAAATGGTTTTTTTGCAACCTTATTTTCTGGAAAATATGATTCAATTTTGTATACAATTATTAATACAATCCAGAATTATATAATGATTTTGTTCTCGGTCGGGTGCTCGTTAATTCCATTGATAGGATCAGGACCCGGTGAACACAATAGCCATTCGTCCTCCTGATGGTATGAGGACCACCAGTGCGTTAAATCTCTTTGATTTGTTTCCAAATACAAAACGGAAAAGGTATTCGTACCTACATATCATTAATTGTGTGGGTCTGATGCTTGGAATCACTCCATGTGTATAGATAGATACAAATGAGATGTGAGTTTTAGATGTCGCGTGTTGCAGGAGGGCGAGGAGTGCGCGGCGGACGGCCTCCAGCCAGCGCCCGCCACCATGGCTGACCTGATAAGGTATCTTCAGTACCTGTTCCTCGGTACATATTAAATATTATAGAGTAATACACCTATAGGGCTTCATGTCTGAGTGCTGCTAAAGCAAAAAGAGTTTTTTTTAATCAAACTAAAGTATTACTTGCTCCTTGTCACCGACTTATTATACGGTTGAAATTCTGTTGATATAAATTTCACTCGTCATCGCAGCAGATAGGTTGTGGATATGTGCTCACATGAGTAGCCATCGTTGTTTGTGCAACCACAGGGAACGTAAGAAGAAAGCGGGAGGCGGCGCGGCGCTGGGGACGCTGCGCAGGCGCCTCGCTGCCGCCGCCGCGCGCCGCGCGCCGCATCCGCGCCGCGCGGCGCGCAACGACCGAGGTACATGTAGCCTGGATCATCAGTCCATACCGAGTTTATTAAAAAAATTAATGTAAGAGTAGGCTAGACATAACAAAAAATGGAATCAAAATTTGATCTTTTAAGTGATTACTAAATTGTTGGTCTTTCTTCCTAACTATCCAAAATGAGAGTTTGTGTGTAAGGCACTGCTGAGGATCGCTACCAGTGTTTCATCTATCGACAATTTGTTTACAAAACAACCAGATTTTGTTTTTTTTTGTAGTGGTCTGATTAATAATTTTAATTTTTCCTTCTTGTCTTTCCTCACATATAGCAGTTTTCATTATTTTTTTATTTTGCATATTGAATTGCACCTTCACACTTACGCTGTGTAAGACTGACTGTGATCAACATGCTCCAATGTGTCTTGCGTTTTCCCATTATAATTCAATCCAATCTGGATTTGATATTTTTATTGATTTTATAGTCCCTGGGAAAAAATCAATCAATTTGGCTCTGAGGTACTAATTCACAAAGTTTATGGATTTATATTTAGATATCTACATAAATTTATGTGATTATTAAAATTTGCACATGTGCTTGCATCCAATAAGGTGCGATCTCTCGCTGCACTATATTAAATTGATATAAAGCTTTTGTTACGGATTGTAACCAATTTTTTAAGGTATAAAAAAATTGTATATATTCAAGGGGCAAAAGAGCGGGTGAGCCGTCAGAAAGCAAACAATTACTGCTGCCCGGACACTCACAATTCCAGAGGAGTCACCGGCATTGGAAGGGAACAGCATATCTAATGGAGAGGGGGTGGGGATGATGGAGAAATTGAGGGGGGAGTGGGCTGCCACCACCACCTATCAGTTAAAGTATTGTGGTTACTGTGCGAGAGGTATACATATACTTAGACTCGCTGCTGATCATTAACTTTTAGAACATGGAAACTATGAGTCCTTGTATTTTCATATTAAATGTTGTAGGTAAGAGTACTCTGCATGCTGAAAAGTAAAATTCATTTGTAAGCGAACATGACTGGATGAATTTGGTGTGTCCCAATGTATCCAGCTTCGATATGGTCAATCCTGCTGCTTTTAAGTTTTTTATGAACTTGCTGCATTCAATTATTAGCCCTGTTGATAGAATTGAGAAAGTATAAATGTCTTGGTTTTCAGTCCTGTGATTTGCACATGCGATGAGCTGTTCTGAGCAATTAGTCCTATTTAATGGGGCTTTACATTCCAAATTAAATCTGATGGCGCCTCAGGAGAATCAAATTAGTACCGCCAATTCCAGTATCAACTTTGTGACAAGCACTAATTTTCTAACAATATTTCTGATTTGATTAGGCTTCTGAACGTAATACTATAATACTGAAATAACAGTTCAAGTGTGGTGTGGTCTCTTGTCATTCGATTGTCTTTACAAGAATGACTCACATAAATTACATGTTTGTTGGAATACTATTTATAAATCCAAATTAATCATATTGCCATTAAATTAACCATATGCCTCAATAATGACGCGCAGACATGAGTTTATGATAAAAAAATATTTTTGCTGTATTCTAAAAATGTAACTGCTACTGCTAGATAGTTTTGAAAGATATCCCACAATACGCATTGTTGAATCTGTCACACAAAATTGACAGTTCATCACACTTGAATTTGACTTTAATTTATAGCAATAAAAGTGAATTATGAAAGATTTTAGTGCTAAAACTATACGCCACGACTTGCAGGCTGCGAACACGGAAGACAGCTGCGCGCGATCGTCAGCAGCTGGCGCGTGGCCGAGGTGGCGGCGCTGCGCGATGAGCTGGAGGCGGCGGCAGCGCTGCGGGACCTGGCCACGCAGGCCGAGCTGGCGCGCGAGCCGGCGCCGCGTCTGCACGCCGCACTGTGGGCGCTCCACGCCGACGGCTGGGGCTGTGATACGCAGCTGCAACACCGGGGCGCCCTGTTCAACGTGCACCGAGCGCTGCTTGCCGCTCGCTGCAGCTACTTCCGGGACCTGCTGGGCAACAGGCCTGAGTACTCATTTTTATCCATAAATTAAATCATTAGCTTTCCACCATTGCCAATGGGTTGCTGGTTGAGCTCGTGGGGCTGTTTAATTCAATGTGAAACCAGTCCAGAGGCCATTCAAGCATTGCGTAAGCAGAAATTGTATAATTTTTAGCCCCCCTCCCCTTTAACAGCAAAAGTAAGAGAAGCATTTAACTTGTGCTTGGATAGACATTGGTATATATTTATTTATATGTTATTCATGAGAAGCAGTTATCGAGTCAACAAATTTAGAAATACAGAAACCGTAAAGGAATTTAAAACACATTTAACATTTATTCAAATTATTATTTAAATATTGTTTGAAGTGCAATGTGCTTTTTGTTGTAAAATCTACTGTTTAGGGCTCATTGGTTTGTTAAGTGATTACAGTTTGTATGTGTGTGTACATTTGAGCGACCTACACTTTAATTTATTTATTAAAGTGTAATTAAGTAAGTAATTTATTTATTAAATTAAGTCATTTCAAACAAATTCCATCATATTCTAAATAAATTTAAAATTTCCATGAAATGAAACAGTAATTTTGTTTTATTATCAATTTAAAAAAGTTCACATCTTTTTTGTATACCATATATACCATTATATATTATATACCATATGAACGTTCAAATAAAAGACAGATATATAACTGTCTGCAGCATACACGGGCGCTACCGCACGGACGGCGCGTGCGCACTGCTCAGCGTCGAGGAGCTGGAGGCGGCGCTGGCCGCACTCTACGGCGGACCCGACTACGCCGCAAGGTGCGTGACATTCATCGTGAACATATAACCATTGAGAATAGCCCTCATTTTATGAAATATTGTCAAAAATACTGACTGATCTGAAGAATCTGAATATTTTAGAGAAAAAATCATCTTATTCATGAATCGTGTGCACAAGTCGCGCACGCGCTTTATAAGCTATAGCAATAAATTTGAAAGTTATCGAGGCGACTCTATGTATATCTTGTTTTGTGTTTTTTCACTGAAAAAATCTTGTGTACAAAAAGGAAATTAATTTAAAAACTTATAGTTTTATATGAAACAGATTAACGCTAAACTATAAAAAAAAAATACAATGCAATGTATAGTTACAAGATATGGCGTTGTTAGCTATAGATATGTCATACAAGTGTAAATTAGCTTCAGCACGGTCATGTGTCTCACGACGCTCAGGAGGCCGGTAGAGATCGCCTCGGTGAGGGGAATATCCCTATATGACAGTCGTTGAAAACAAATTTAGAGTGGCATTGAATTTCAATTACATTTAATACAATACAATATTACTTACTAAAAGTGTGTTTACATGTTTGATTTTAACGCCCGCTCCGCAGGGCGGGCGCGGGCCGCCGCTGCGGCACCTGCAGCCGCCACGCATGCTGCCCCATGTGCCACAGTGAGTACACTCCTAGCTGCTAATATATATATTAGCTGAGCTGAACTACAAAGATTGACCAGCAACACACATGGGGCATTAAGATCCAAGTTCCCCGATCTTGTATAAAAATATTGTGAAGGGTAACGCCTTGACTTAAATTTAAAATGCAATAATTAAAACCTGAAACAAAACAAATAATAAAGAAATAAATGCGATTAGGACTCGTACCATGAGGCCTTCGTACAAACTTAATTTTGGATTGAGATATTTCATCTGTCAAGGGTCTCCATGATTTTTGTCTGTTTTCGAAACAGATACTGACGAGATATTGTTCCTAGGAATCTCGAAACTTTGCTTTTTTTAAAAAAAATTCAAATTAAAAAAATATATCGATGTTTTTGAAAATCTTAAGATTTTACAGTGAAAAGTTAGAAAATGCTCTCATACATTGGTTAACATCATAGTCTGTACACCCAAGTGTAAGTGGAAGATTAGTATTATAAATTATATTCCGATTTTGTCCTATGTTTGTTCTGTGAAACCATTCTTTTTGCCAAATTTTATGATTCTTACAAATACTATAGACTAATAAAATTGATCTTAACTTTGATACATTGTGTTCTAGACATGATGCAGTGTCTGAGCCGCAACTATAAAACTCATAACATTTTTGGAGGAAACAATTTCTAATGTTTGTGAATTTCAATTTACTAAATATAAATATTAAATGTGCATCAATTAGCTAGAGCCGGTGAACATAAAATAATAGACGATCTAATTATTTATCGGGAAAATGGCGCCTTACACCTTCAATTCTCAGCCTTCCAAATACTATACGTCACCTCTATGCAGCCCCTACACATTTGTAATGGTATCAGGCAACGACGAATAGTCGATGAACTCTGAGGGTAAACGACTTACACGTGTGACGGTATTACGCTATGGACACTCATCAATTCTTAAAGTTTAATTTCAACATGTTTGTGATATTCGCCGAGGAGCAAAATCATAAGAAGAGAGTGTATTGCAGAGTCTCGCGGTTGCGGCGACGGCGGGGAAGCGGAGTGCGGCGGCGGGGAGTGCTGCGCGCGCGCGCCCGACCTCGACGTCATCAGCGCCGACCCGCACGCCGGTAATCGCATATGCACCTGTTACATTGTACAACATTTGTGAATGCGTTTTCGAAACGTGAGGTCAGTTTCCACCCGATATCCGGCTTAATATCGCGGGACGCACCTGCGCAGAACTCGAAATCTTGTATTGCATGATGACGTACGGCCACAACGCCATGACAGTGAATCATAGAGTATTTCCAGTTTTTAACAAAGCTTCAAATCGTAATCACGCTTGTAATAGAGTTGATTTTGCCTTGCTTAATTTGTTGCATCTATTTTGATAGTCTCACAGTACTAGGAAATTTCGATTTTATTTAATTGCAATATGATTAATTATAGAGTTCTTTTACTATGAGAAAAGTCAGGTAATACAATTTTAGAAATCAAGTATTGTTCTTATGGTAACTCCGGTCTGTCTGTGCATGTAAAGATAGATGAGCTCTCTCAATTGTTAGATAACCTGCATTAATGATGGTGGGCATCAGGGTATTTGGGGCTATTTGCAAGCATTACTATTTGTCATTAAAGAGTAAAATTAAACAAGTTAGTGACTAGACCTTGGGTGCTGCCGATGAGATGCGTCTGTGATAAAAGTAACTTCTATGATTATATATATATTTTTTAATTTGGTCGGATATATTATTGTTAGGAAATTTAATAATATTTTCACATGGTTTGACATAATTACAATATTTGCTTGTTTATTGTTCTTTGTAATCTTAAATTTTTTTAATAGGTAAATATTTCCAAAATAAAATTAATAAACATAGTTTAAAAAAAAACTAAAAAACACGCTATTAAAGCACATTAAACTAAAAAGTAAAAAATAATCCTTAATATGAACTCAAAAATAATGAACAATGACGAAATATACTAGTGTTATTGTGGAAAAGCGTGGGTTGCTCTATATACGAAAAATGTGGGACAAAGCCCCTTTTCCACAATAACACTAGTATATTTCGTCATTGTTCATTATTTTTAAGGATTATTTTACCAGTTTAATATGCTGTTAGTTTTTTAAACTATGTTTATTTTCACTTGGATTCGGTTGATTGGTAAAATTAGTAATTTTAACAAAACAACAATAATTCAATTATTAATAATACTTATTACTGTTACTAAATTCTATTACAAAACAGTAATGAATTTGTAACAGTAATAAGCCACTTGTTTTCACGCAGACGATACGTGACGAAATTATTCGATCCTGGCGATCCTGATCAGGATAAGAGGATAAACTTATCAAATTATTGTATTGTCATGGTCCTGAGACGTATGCAAAGTTTCAAGTTTATTAAGTGTTTAGAACACGTTGAAAATCGTGCTCAAAGATTTTGTTACATTCATACATACATACATACATACATACATACATACATAGATACATCCCGAGCTAATAAAAGCGTGTTAAAAACGCGATGAGTAAACAGAGTGTTGCGGTGTTTGC
Organism: Eumeta japonica; assembly: GCA_005406025.1. Classification (NCBI taxonomy): domain Eukaryota; kingdom Metazoa; phylum Arthropoda; class Insecta; order Lepidoptera; family Psychidae; genus Eumeta; species Eumeta japonica. The sequence goes on along the minus strand of BGZK01002233.1, from coordinate 48,269 downwards.
AGGGCGGCGCGCAGGGCGGGCGGCGCGCTCCTGCTCGTGCGCGACGGGCGGCGGGCGGCGCGCAGACGCGGCGCTGCTGGCGCGGCTGGCCGACCAGCTCGGCTTCCGGCCGGACGCGCTGCACGCCGACATGAAGTACCTGCTCGACTCGGGTACGCGCCGCCGCAGCCTTCACGTTTTGATACCTCATTCCGCCGTCCCGTCTATACATCTATGTATACTTAAAGTTTTTTTTTATCAATAACTTCACTGTATCGTTCCCCCGTACGGGGTAACCGGAGGCGGCACACTGCACATTTAGTTAAGTCACCGGCACCCACCACTCGGAATATAGAAGAAGACCAGAACTCGCCAACGCGCATAAAACTAAGCTGCAAATTCCGGTAGTCGGTCGACTCGAACGCGCGCGTCGCGACTGACCCTGTAGCACCGCGGTCGCTTTGACAACGTCGCGTGTGACGTGAGCGGAGGAGTATGTTTTGAAAATGTATATATGTGCCGTTGTAATCGAACACTTCAGTTTGTTTTGACGGACTTAACAAACTAATCCTTTAGTTTTCAAGCTAGCTTTTAAAAAATCTCAAGATATTTTTCTTTTTTATCAAAATAGATTATATTAATGGGCCTCGTATTAAACATTTTTTCACATAAAATTTATTTGTGTGTATGTAAACATTTTGTTTATGCGACGTGCACACATGGCAGGCGACTACGCGGACACGCGGCTCGTATTCTCGTGCGAGACGGGCGCGGGCGGCGCGAGCGGCGCGGCCGCGGCGGGCGCCGGCGCCTCCGAGTACGGCTTCCGCTCGTCGCTGGAGCTGCCGTGCCACCGCGCCGTGCTCGCCGCGCGCTCGCGCTACTTCAGGTATCGGCGCGGCCGCCACAGCGCTCCGCTGTACTTGTTTGAAAAATTCGAATCCTCTTGAATCCCTCATTAAGGATCCCTATCGTTATCTCCAAATATATCTTAATCACTCACAGTATTGGCATCTGCTTAAGATTTGACGCAATTTACGTCTGGTACGTTTACGCTTGTGACCAGTTTTCAAATCGCAAACTGTCGTCCAGATCGCTCTTGTGTTTTTTGTCTGAGGGCAAACATCGGATCATCCGGTTGGCATTTCATGGAATGTATTTCGAGTATTGGCGTGTTTAGACGAGATTCCGTTCTGTGGAGCGTAAGCGGCCAAGCAGAGGGGTCACTAGAATTTTAATATTTCTTGTGATCAAGCTAGACTCAAATTTACCCACTGAATATATGTCACCTTCTATGATCACATCGACTGTCTTGACTTTTAAACTTATAATCACTCTAATCAAAAATAATGGGGTCTTTGTGAAACTGTTTTGATGGATATATCGAGTCCAAGTCGACGGACACCAATACTAATGGCACCAAAAATGCATCCATGATGGGGGTGATGTAAATACAGAGAATTAACGAGTTTTTCCTGTACCCCGGGCAAAAGCTACTAGGGTGACATTTTACAATTTTCGGATTTGAGAAAAAAAGATATTATGGACAGCAGTTGGAAGTGTGCGAGGTGAGTGATTAAACCGGTCGGGTTTGTGAGGCACGCGGACCTCGACGGCGCACGCCCGGCGCCAGCTCAGACCGACACTCCGTAGCGCAACGTTTTCCAAACAAAGTGCGTGTGCGACCTCGACGCACGTGGTTTAACGCCGTTAATAGCTACCGGATTTGGCGCCATGCCATCTTTGCTGAATATTTTAATGCAATATTTTCAGGAACATGCTCAGCCGGCGAGGCGAAGCCGGCAACGGATGTGGCGGACGCGGCCGATGCGCCGGCGGTGCGAGCGCCGGCGCATCGGCCGGGAGCGGGGGTATAGTGCGGGTGTGCGTCGACGAGAAGGTGCTGCCGCGGCGGTTCGCGCGGGCGCTGCTGCACGCCGCCTACACCGACCAGGTGAACGCGATAGATGTAGCTAGCTGCAAACTACATTTGTATCACGGTTCAGTAAAACATTAAAATTGCTCTATTAGAATGTTACATTTTCAACAAAGAATCCACTCGGCTGAGAACAGTGCATGGAAATTGTATGTCTACGTGTGTGCGTGTGACCGTCTCTCGGATGTGTGCTGGGGTGGTGACCTTGTACGAACGTAGTTGAAATATGTTTTTGGACCTGCATGACTTGTTTGGACAGAAGTTGAATCTAATACAGTTAATTTTTTTTTCAGCTGGACTTGAGCCTCATAGGGCGTAGCGGGTCCTCGCCGGGCGGCGGCGCGCCCTCGGTACGTCCCGCACGGCGCATTATTCTGCACGAATCTGACCAGATTACATTGCCAGTTTTAATTGTGAACTGTAGAAGGGAGTCCTGGAGTTCTGTACACTCATCTGATAGATAATTCTATTAAATCAGTATATAAAACTACAGCACCGAAATGCATACAAACAGTTTATGTGCATTTCAAACTAATCGTTTTCGGCAGTTTATCGGTACATTAATTATCGAGCATGTGCAGTATCAGGTTAAAGTTTGCAATAATTTTATTGATCTAATGAGTCAAATTAATATTGTCAATTAACATTTTATGAGTAGTCAGTGTTTTATGAATTTATGTAAAATGCGTTCTTTAGTCCAACTAGTTACAATACAGTTTAATCACAGTCAGTTTACGCCAAAATCGTGTTTACACTGACATACACTGCCTAGGCGTTTACATATGAAAACGACGGACAACAGTTTTTTTTTCTATTTCCTAGTACAGTCGTCTGTGATTTTTCGACAATAGCTTAAATTGAAAGTCACCGATTTCATATCTTTTAAAATTATAAGATACCTGATATCTACTTGATTAGTTGTTTACGCAAATTACTGCTCAACGTGAGAAATTTTACGGTCATTACGCAAAGGTTGTGAGAATCATTATGAGATAACAAAATTATTTAGTCTGCGATACAGTACACATTTAATTTACCTAGTGTCAATATGGATGTGAATAAGTGTAATGGACCGAGGTACAGTTACTGATCGGGCAATATCAATATTATTGTTTGTGTTTATTTAATTTGGTCGCCGTGTAATGCTCGATCCTGGCTATGCGCACAGAGTTGGGCCGTGAACATGGTCGCGGGCGGGGGCACCGGCGGCGGTCTGGGCGCCGCCGGCGGCAAGACCGCGTCGTGGGGCCGAGCTCACGCGCAGCTCGAAGACACGTTTCAGCTGTACGAGATCGCCAGGTACATTCCGGTTCATTGACGTTTATTTATGTTGTTACGAAACATTTTGGAAAAAAGGCTTTCTCATTCGTATAATTTCATCACAATTTTCAATACAACGTAAGAAATTCTGCCGCACTGAGTTGAATGCGAATAATGCTATGCGCAGGTTCAATGCTTCTCTATCCTTTTTTCTTCTGCCCGCGTCCCTATTTTACGCCATTGTGACACTTGTCACTAACTTCACAGCGGCAGAGTTTACTGCGTTGTGCTGTATTACGCATCGCGCCCGTTACTTCAATCGACGTATGAAGAAGTATGCATGAATTATTTTGATTTATTAAACCATTACACATTATTTAATTTAAAAATCACAGCATTGAAGGAAATATTTTAATAAATATACTAATCAGCACAGGTATAGTTAAAATTTATATAAAAAAAAAAGAAATTGGCCAATTCCAAATTTTTTAAAATAGGCTGATAAATTGAAGTCGGTGTTGTAGTCAACCTTCGACCGCAGTGACAATGTTGTGTTCGGTACTGGACACAACTTTGTTGCGCGCACTTTGCAATCGTATGCACACCTATTATTTATAAACGAATGTCCAATGATGTCATTTGCATTGATCTTACTCTAAGTTCTTGGAATAACTGCATTGCCTATTCGGAACCTGGGATCGCGCTTCCTCCAAAACATGCAGCCCGAGGAACAGTTCCACAGCGCGCGGTACGTGCTTCGGGTCGCTCGAGCACTTGTGTAGTTAACTCGAGAATTATGTACGTCTCTAATTACGTATGGGATTCGTTGTTGCCCCTGTTGAGATAGTCGATGCGGCAGGTTCGTGGAGATGCCGCTGGTGGTGCAGCGCTGCGAGGACGCGATCGTGGAGGCGCTGTCGGCCGAGGCGCTGCCGCACGTGCTGCGCTGGAGCGCCGCGCCGCACGCCAGCCAGTGGGTGCACAGGTGCGCGAGGCGCGGCCGGTTTTAGCCGGGGGTCATGCGTCATTTTCTATCAGCCACTTTTCTGATGCACTCCAGATAACTTCATAAAAGATATATTTTTTGCTTCCCTATTGTTTTAATGATTTTATAGTGATTCGCAGTAAAATTGACTCTCTCGAACATACCCGTTTGCGTCAACATTGTATGTAGTGACACGTAGTCGGGCTCCGTGGTCTCCGAGCGCCTCTCCCTTATCTCGCATGTCTTAAACCAAATATTATGTAATAGAAATTTATGTAAAACAAAGTAAATATTTTATTTTGAAAACGATCTCCACGCACCAATGTTACATCACTATCGATACGGAATACCGTAAGTTAAAACTGATGCCTTTCTGGAACAGGAAAAAATCTCTAGAAACACAATAATTAATTCTACAACGTTTTTATTGAGAAGAAACAAACAAATTAAATTGTTTAAAAGTTTCCGTAATTAATTTTTAAAAAGATGTCTAATTTTAAAAATTCACAAATTTCTGCATTCTCAATTTTTTGATCGACAATTGACTTTTTATTTATAACCATTTAACTCAAAAATGTTTTTATTTTCTCATTGTTTATCAATTTCACCGCCGAGATATTGGAATTGGCAAATGAAATAACTGATAGTAGTCATTGATAAAGTAAAAATAACGGCACCTCGCACAGACAAGCGATGCGCTACCTGCGCGACGAATTCACGGCGCTGTGCGCGCGCGGCGCGGTCGCTCGCCTCGGCCGCAGTGCGTTGGCCGAGGCGCTGGCGTCGCCGTTCCTGCAGGCTAGCGAGCCGCAAGCGCTGCGTTCGCTGCTGCGCTGGGGCGAGCACCACGCGCAACGCGACAACCCCGCCAGAGGTACGGCCGCCGTGCAAATGTGGCGCTGTAGTTGTCTTTGTCCAGGCCGTCTGATACGTTTATAAAAATTTAATTTGCGGAAATTAAAATCATAAAACTATTAATGAAGTAAATAATTTGTTTGTATTTGACCGCGACTTCTACATACTTCGGATAATAGTATTTTTATTATTAACTCGTTATATATGTTTCATGCGATGTTTCATTATATTTTGATTCTATCTTAATAATGAGCAACAATTTTTCGACATAGAAATATAATTCACCTCTTGTCATGTACGATTTGCGCATGCCCCTTAACACCACGTGTACCGTGCGCAGAGCCCAACGTGGTGTGGCACACGGCGCACTCGATGTCGCGGCGCGGCGCGGCCGGCGCGGGCGGGCGACGTCGCGGCGCGGACATCTCGGACGCGGCGTTGCGCGAAGCCATCGCGCCGCTGTTACACCACATCCGGCTAGAACACGTGCCGCCCGACTGCGATTTGCTGCAGCAGGTACGCGGTGGACTCGTTATGGTGGATGACGTCACGATTTATGTGCGCGTCGAACTGCGCGGCCGCAGAGGACACACCGGTGCCCTCACTACTATGATTATTTGTCTATAAAAAAGAGCAGTTCATGTCGTATCTCTAGTGTCGTTGTCGTAGTTAGCATGTTTATTGATTGTAAGATATTTTAAGTCATACTTTAAAGTGGACTTGGATAATTAGACATGCAAATGTTTCTACCAAACTACTGTTTTCTTTTTTTCGATTTTGCAAGGGAACATTAAATAAGCTAAATAGGACACTCAGAAAACATTCCAGTTTTCATGCAGACGGTTTCGATACTGTGAAACGCGAAATAAGAAAACTTCGATCATGTCGGATGTGATTACGGTTATCGAGCGGGACGATATGTAGAGGCTAAAACGGTCGCAGGCGATCCGACGCGGGCTGGTCCCGACGCCGCCCTCGCACATGGTGGAGGGCGGCGGCGGCGGCGTGGACGCGTGGCTGGGCCGGCCGCCGCACCGCGCGCCGCGTCTGTTCCTGCCCTACCTGGACGAATTGCGCGCGCTGCTCGCTGGCCAGAGTGTGCCGGCGGCCGACGTGGTGCGCGTGCGCCGTGCACGCTACATACACCGCATCCCCGACACGCTCTACATGGTACGTACCCTCTATATACATCAGAAGACGAACGTAACGCGCGACTTTCAACGCCGTAGGACACTGGTGTACGCAACGACTGGCGGCTGAGTGGAGTTGGCTAGACAGCTCAATTGTAAAACGGTAATTTTCTGGGCATACACCCGTGAGTTTTAGAGTACATGAAGCAGATGAAATAAAATTTATGTAAATTTATTATTTATTAATTTCAAGATTTTTATAACAATACATCATAAATGCCAACCTACATGTGGTGTCTCCATTGCATACCCAATAATCGTTTTATTGAGATCGACGGGGGAAAACAACAATTTGTTTTTTATGTCTCGGTCGTTGTATTATAGCATTTGTGCGCTTGCGCAGGTGCAAGCGGAACGCGATGGCAACACGGGTGGCGGCGTCGATGGGACGGCGGCGAACGGGAGTACCGGTGGAGGCGGACCCTGGTGGGTGTCGCCGGGCACCGTGCGACGGCTAGCGGCGCGCGTGCGCGAGCTGCGCGCGGCGCCGCCGGTGGTGCGCGCGATGCGTCATCCCGCCGCCGATGCGCCGGCGATACACACTCAGGTACGTATCTGGCCGCTCGGACCCGCTGCCGCGGTGTCTCGCCAGCGCTTACGGCGCCATAATGAGTATCACCTTCAGGCGGAGTCGGAGACGTCACGAGCTTCGAACGTCAAAAGAATGTAATAAACGAAATAAGAAAAGCGTCAAATCACAAAAGAAAATAAAAAAAAAAAAACACGTTCCTCCTAATGTACTACATCGGGCTGTTTTGCGATTTAAATAGTTTATCCTGAAGCGGCCGGGGCATGTCGGAGCGAACGGCGCCGGGTCATCTAAGCAGTTTAAAACTTAGGAATCCTTTACTTTCATATATAAAATTTATTTATTTCTTGAGCGTTTTCAATTTCGTATAGGGAGAACTGTTTATATCCGTCAGATCTATTTATTCCCTTATGCGTATGTGCAGATCGCGCTGCGCGCCGTACGCGAGATGTCCTTGCCCGACGCATGCGCCGAGCTGCTCGCCGACGTGGGCGACGCCACCGCGGCCGAGCCCGAGGGACTCGACGCGCAGCCCGAACGCCATCCACCGCCCGATGACAGGTGCGTGCGTGTGTGGATCCCCACCGACCCCGTATGTCTCTTTCGGACTGAACAGTATTTGGATCAAAAGTCGCTAAACATGGCAGCTCTACGGTGGCCAGTTCTGTCAACTTTAACTTTTTGAGATTATTCACTTATTACCCAGTATTGTCAATATGGAGACAGTGTGGTGTGTAGCTATTTTATATTTTTGCTAGCTTTCAGCCCGGGGCTTTGCTGAGTGGCATGCAAAAATATTTAGAAACTTACAATTGATTCAATCACATCAAGATACTTGTTTCAATCACTATTTCTCTCTCGGTTTCAATTTCGGATCAAATAAATAAGTTTCAAACGGCAGTTTCTTTCAGTAACTCCAAGATGCACCAAAATTTAGTAATGGACATATAATAATGGGCTGTCCGATAAGTAAAGAAATAAACTTTAAAATATTTTTTATAATTAAAAGAAGTTCCAATAATTTGATGAATTGCACATTTTAGACCTATATTTTGTATAATTTATTCTAATTTTGCTTCAGAAAGTCTCCTGTAACCAATTTTCCAGATATTCGCGAAGGAACATTCCGTAATGGCAATTCTAGGTGCCAGAGTTAATCTTTTTGTAATAAAGAATTTGTATTTTTTGGCCTATCCGATGCTTTCTTATATTCTTTGTTTTTACAAAGGGCCCAAAATCTTTCAAGGCCACCGAGGAGCAGTTTGCTTTTTCAGTATAAATTTGACATTTTGTGACTAAATAATTACTGATTGATGAATGATTATATGATGATAGGTTGCCACAGAGTGGCAGTGTGCTGTGATATTTATTAATAAAGGGAATTAATTTTTTCTTAATTCATTCATTTAAGTATTTTAAAACTTCATTGAATTTTCAGCCAAACATGCATCAGAGGCATGGTCTTTTATATTGTTGGGCAATATTTGTTGGGTCCAGTGGCACATAAGTCTCCTCATTGATAAAAAGATTTTTTTTCAAACACTTTTCTTATAAACTCTTCTACATTTTTTCTTTTCTATCGCTTTTGGAACTCGATAATATTTTGGTACTAATATTTTCAAATATGCTTTCGTGCCTAGGATCTTCAAATTCATTCTGGATATAGTAGATTTCTTCATTGGTGTTTATGATCAGCATATCAGACCGACATGGGTGAATTTTGTGTGAAGAGATGTCCTATTTGTCTATTGCTTGGAGTAACCTATCAGTTGACCAATCAGAAGTTTGTTTGAATTTTGTATTTCCTGTATCCTCATTTCTCAATTATTCGATAAACACTTACCTGTTGAATTTTTTTTTGAGAAAAGTGACAACAGACTAAAGAATTTAATAAGGCGGCGGACGCGGCACCTCCAGAGCCAATAGTGCGCAAAAAGCAGACTGCTATTGAGTTAATTTTATTTGGTACATGTTGCATATCATGATTGAGTATGCTATTTATATAACGGGTATATCTAAACAGAACAGGGATCCATTACAAAGGGAATGCGATTTTGAAGGACGAGGCAGCAGAGGGGCCCCGCCGGTCCACAGTCTAGTGTTTTGGTCTTTTCTCCCATGTTTTTGTTAATATACTTGACTTTTTTTGTACGATATTTTTCATTAGCTAATCTCTCTTCCGTCGGCTATCAGCCGTAGTCGGGTGAAAACTACAAAGATTTGAATTCGAACGTGCGCGCGTGTTTCAGGGAGTGCTCCCCGTGGCGTCGCAGTATCACGTGCGGGTCGGACACCGACAGCGAGGCGGAGTCGCGCGGCGCCGGCGCGGGCGCGGGCGGGGCGCCGGCGCGCTGGGACGACCTCACCGACGACGACGACTGCTGCCGCTACCGCCGGCGCGACACGTCTGTACCCGCGCTCGGCCCTCGGTTCCCCTCCGGAGTCCCCCTTATTACAGTTCGTCACGTCGATCCCGCGGCCCGCGACGCGTTGCGTGGGCTAGACCTTGTCGCGCTTTTATTGTCATATCCTTTTGGTAGATTTCATAAAAATGTAACTTGTATTTGTCCTCATGACGCAACTTTTGAAAAATTTTGCTGATTTCCGATTTAACTCGACGAGCTGAGTCAGAAAATACATAAGGCTCAAAAGTTTATATGTGTATGTATTTAATATATACACGATATAACGCGGAGTTTGTCAGCACGATAGCGTTTGCAATTCTTTAGAGATCTTAATGAAACTCAACATACGTGTTCTATAGACGATTGTTCTATGGTCCAGTTCAAATTTAAGCCAAACCGGTCAACTAGTTTAGAAATAACAGCATTTCAAAATTTTGAAAATCCGAAAATTACATATTTCATATGAAATGAAATCTACTTCCATTTCGACCGCCGAACGGCCTTTTTTCTTTGCGCTAGCCGCTACCCGCTCGCTGCGCTGGCCGTATGTTAGCATTCCGCAGTTGTTTTTATGATTCAAATATGCCGGTGGTTTCGCTCGCCTGACCGTAGAATGATTTTTTTCATTTTAAATATTAGTTTTTTTCGCTGTCAATCCCGATCACAGTCCTCGTATTGGTTGATTCAATTCTGAGTCTATTTTCAGCTCTGATCCCAGTACCGATATTCTAATAACGGTTTTGTTTCCAATCTTGGTCGTTATTTGACCATTGATGTTAGTGTTAACAGATTACCATTTTTACTAGTATTTATGTATTTTTTTGCAAAAAAAGGTAATCTTGTTATAGAATATAATATATCCTATTTGAGAACAAAGCCTACCTCTGTACAAAATTTTATTACAATCCGTCCAGCCATCAGTGTATGACAAACATCCATATAAACATACTATTACATTTTTTGTGTTATCGGTTGCCTATAACACCCACAAACCATTTCGAATCAAATGCTTAAAGTCCCATAACAACACGTTCAGTACTTTTTACATGATACTGAGACAAAACAACTGTTTTCATAATATATAGATTTCTTACATTCATTGTTATTAGAAAATAAAGTACATACCAGTCTTTATGGCTAAACAGGTTTCATCCAAAATTATTCGATAGGTTTTTATATAATGCTGAAACAAAAAAAAGCACGGAACCCACAAAAATCAATGATTTGTAATCAGGAACAGCCAAACACCATTTCGTAACATTTTCTTGTTAATAATTTTATCGTATTACAGTTACATTTGTATAATGGTATAGAGGTGATAGGATGAAGGTTTATACAGATAAATACAGGATTATTTTTGTATTTATCTGTATAAACCTGCCTCCTCAATTTAGCCGTTAGGGGTGAAATATCCATAAAAAGTGAAAGCCATGTTTCTTTATGTTTAATAATCCGATTGCTAGTTCTCATATCTCATACTTCAAGAGGTACAGTCTTTCCATACAAACTTCAATCACCTATTTGACATGGACTGATTTTCTGAAATCATTGGAACATATTTTTATTTATTTTTAATCATAAATCGAGTACTATGAGGAATTGATGAAAATGAGTATGAACGAAACCCTTTTTAATGGTTATACCGGATTTAAATATATACTTTGACCATGATTGGGGCAAAGATTAAAAATAAATAAGGTTATAGACGAGGTCCTGCGCAGGTCCCGGGGCGGCGGCGACTCGCGCTCGGCGTCGGCGGGCAGCCTGCGCTCCGTGCACGCGCTCCACCTCGCAGGTGAGCGCACACGCAAACATACAGAGACTACAAGCTATTTTATGGTTCTATATGCATACCATTAGGTTACAACTTTGTTTGCGCAGGCGTCGTGCGCCAAAGCAAAGTCCTATTCTTGAACCCAATCGAGATTATGTCACAGAAATATAGTAACTTAAGTCACTGACTTATTTTTGCCCACGGGCTTTTTATATGCACATTAAATTTAAATCTTATATTTGAAATATTATCAGAAATATAGTTTCTATACGATTCTACATCACTACCAAAGCCTGTAAAAGTAGTTCTGTTTTTGTTGTTACAAAGCAATTATTAAGACTTTACAGAAATAATTCCACTGCAAATGCGATGTGTGTAACTCGTGGCATTCGGGTTGCAGAGGGCGCGCGCGCGGACGGCCGGCGGCGCGACCTGCCCGCGCTCGTCGCCGAGGGCCACCAGCACAGGTACCCCCTTCGCCCTCCATCATTCGCCTGCAGTCGTCCCGGAAGTAGCGAGTGTTGAGGCGGCGCTGGCGGCTACATTTCAACTCTGTTTTTGATTTTTGGTCTTACTTGTTTACACGTTTGCTTTTGTCCACTGAACATTAATAAAAAAATAATGTTAATAAAGGAAATACAGTGGATACTTCGATCGATCGAATGACCACACCGGATGGCAGGACTCGTTCGTCGGCGCTAGCGTCATTCGTAACATACACTGAAAAGGCGATGCCCCGTCAGCGTGTGACCGGAACGCGTGCGCTTGCAGGTACTCGCCGGGAGGTGGCGCGGGCCGGCTGTCGATGGCGGTGCCGGACGTGGCGCAGGCGCCGGATGCGAACATGCACCTGCTGCCGGCGCAGGACTACTTCCGACAGCGCCCGCTGCTGCAGCACCCGCACTCCGCGCCGCTCCAGCCGCACGCGCCCTTCAGAGGTGACCGCGGTCGCGTCTTCGAACCTTATTTAATTCGAGTCGGTGCAATCCGGTGCCTGAATACCCAGTAAAATCGGTAGTAAAATGCCAGTAAATTACTGTAACGGATATGACTACGGCGGGCAGGGACTACTATAATCACTATCACTCTAAAAATAGTTCATGTATAAGTTTTATGTATCTCTTATTCGAAACAAGTAAATATTATGATATTTTGATTTTTCTTGAGGTATAATTTTAACCATAACTGATTACCTACGAATAATCGGATAACACCGCAGCATCGCAAAAAATGATGACGTATTTCAAGTGTTATTTTGTAACCTATGAAATAAAGATAATTTGAATTTGAATTTGACATAAATACAGTCGCGATCCATTGTAGTCGCAGTCGTCTTCAAAAATATTCGAGGTTACATGTCCCTTATTTAAGTTGAGGGTGGCCCTTACGTGCCACTGACATTAACAAAGAACTGTTTGATTTTTTTTTTCAAATTCACAAATGTTGAATTATGAATTGTGTCTTGATGAATAAAAAAGTTGCTTATGGTGTATGGACTAGCCTGATGCCGTCAGAGTCCTTCCTTGACTACATTATGAACCTCTATAATTTGTCTGTGGTGTGTCATTGCACGCTGTCGACGCGCCTAGCGAAAACATTTGCTGCCATGGAAACTAACTATATTTCTACCAATAAATTTATGCTGACTTGATCACTCTCTTATTTAAAATTCATATTTATAAATATGTATATGTATTATACATATAATATATATATATATAAGGTCAGGGAAAAAGTTTTTTTTTTGTATTCTATGTACAAATTCAAGACAATTTTGTATCACATTTTATTTACATTTAATTATATTATATGTATGCCATTTTGTTGGTAGGTAGTGACATATTCATTGCTGTAGAATTTTTGCGAGTTCTGATCAAAAACGACAACAAATAGTTTTGACAGTCCTCTCTTGATGTTAAGCGAACACTGCCTAAAAAATTCTGGAGAAACCGAAACAGGTGAAAATCTGAGGGTGCAAGGTCAGGGCTACGTGGTGGATGCATTAACACTTCCCATCTGAACTCTCAATATTTGCCGAGTGGTTAAAGATGTGTGTGGTCTAACGTTATCACAGTGAAAAACCACACCTTTTCTGTTGATCAATTCCGGCCGTTTTTTCTCTACTTCTTGCTTAAGTCTCATCGGCTGTTGGCAGTAGAGCTCCGAATTAATGCTTTTGCCCGGTGGTAATATTGAATGAATAATGCCCTTCCAATCCCACCATACGTATAGCAACAACTTATTGCGAGTTCATCCGGGTTTGACTATAGTCCTGTGGATCTCGTTTGTCTTTTGACCATGATCTTTTTCGCACGTTTCTTGTGTAGGTAATCTATTTTTCATCACCAGAACCTTTTCAGAAATAGTTCGGTTTCATTGTTTCGATAGAAAATCGCAAATGAATTCACAATTCATTGATTTATTTTAAACTTTGATTTATTATTTTATGGTTTCTAAGGAACCGGATAAAAAATTGGAATCATATATTTAGTGATTTTTTAACATATTATTTATCAATGATAACATGTGGCAGAGGTATCTCACTCTAAGGTATAATCGGTTATTTAAATTTTGATGCATCTGCAAAATCAGCATGCTACAGACTTAACGACAAACTCGACCGCCGTGTCTCACTCCCAATAAATGTGTCGTGGGCGGCTGCAGCTGGACCTCGGCGACGGCGCCACGCACGCGCCGCGGCCGGGTGAGTGCGCAACTCCGTGAAGGCCGCTACGGGTACTAACTTAAGGAACGAACTCCGGCTGGTTCGGCGTCCGCGGACGTGCCAGACGGGACCATGTAGCTTCGTTGTGGCCATTGAACCTGTTTGGGAATACCTGTCTTTATAATTTGAAAGAGTGTGGGTAATAATGGGTGAACTATATGTCAGATGTCTCCTGAAAACGTTGACTGAGTGTACCTCAGACCTCCGACGTGTGAGATGCAGATATCAGAGAATTAATAGACTTTATCATAAAAAAAGGCATACGAATAATTTGAGCAAGTTCAAAATAATGGCTTTTTCAAGGAGCAAGCATACGGATTGTAACTTCAACCATGTTCTGGTGGTAGTTAAATAAACGCGTTCGCCTACGTGTGGGCAGGTTCGCGCGCGCAGCGGGCCGCGGCGAGGATGCACCGTGACCAGCACGTGCAGGTCTGTTGTGTTTGCATTTATTGTTATTTGTGACATACGTCGATCCTCCAGGAGTGCTACGGCGACAGCAAATGCAAAGTTATACACTAAAATTCGCGGGCGCGGGTCGAGGGGGGCCATGGGTACCTTTGACCCGACGTATGAACGAAGCACTTTTTTGTCTACAACCGTTGAAAGGTCATCACAAAGAAATACCACTTGAACTAAATTTTGTAGCCGTACTTAATAATTGCAAAGTTCCACTCATGTTGTTTTTGTATAAAGTAGATAGTTTGATAAGGGGTACAATGTACTCGGGTCTACATATATATATATGTAATATGTCAGTCGGTAATGGAGTAAAAAAACACCAATTGATTTATCTAAAATAGAAAAGTTTATTTTAAATAAACAAATTATAGCACGTAAATTAATTGAACATAAATATTCACATATTGTATAACCGATCAGGTTATAACTACTAACCTAAAATAGAAAAATCGACAATTGGGGTTTTTACTTCCAATATTTTAGTAGATCGACGATGTATTACTTTAGTTAATTATACTAGTTATTTTTCATTCACATACAGTATGAGTCCAAAGCTTATGTAAGTTTCGTCGATCGTCGATCTACTAAAATATTGGAAGTAAAACCAATTGTCGATTTTTTATTTTAGGTTAGTAGTTATAACCTGATCGAATAATACGTGCTATTATTTCAATTAATTTGTCTATTTTGATAAATCATTCAATTTTCCATCATTGTTTTTATATTACCGACTCATATTACATATTACTATATATATGACACTGTGTATGTTGTAAATATCATGTAAAGAAATTATGTATCATTAAAAGTAGAATACTTTTTGTTCGAACGGGCGAGCGGGCGGGCAGTGGGCGGTCGTAGCACAAACTATATTTATAGTTATTGGAAATTTAAATTTGAAACTACTAGTTTTGCAGCATCACACGTTAAATTGGTTATTTAATTTGAAAAGACGTTTTCGTCGTAGTCATAGACGTTAGTCACCTTCAAGGTTAAATGTTCCACACGTGCGCAGATGGCGAGCCGGGCACCGCCGCCGCAGCCGCCCGCCGACGAGCTGCGCGCCGCCTTTGAATTATCGCTGCTAAGAGGTACGCTGCATATCATGGAATCGCAGATTTTTGATTTTTTGATATATAACAAAGTTTATCCCGATATCGGTGGGCGTCGAGTTCTCGCTCAACCGTAAGTGCGCCGGCGACGACCGAGAGCGCCTCCGCGCGTTCGTTCATCGACGTGGAGAAGCATCAGCACTTTTGGTTATCGAATCGAGTATTCGAGGCCTCATTGTCAAAATATACCAGCTCTCCGCGGCCGCCGAGGACGTTTAAACCAGGCAGCCCAACTCTCACGTCGCGGCACCACTCCTTAGGGTCTACCAGGGCCCTCGACGTCTACTAATTCGCTTCGCATACTCGAGCCATAGTACATTACAATACCTGAAATATTCCACTAATTGTTACAAGTTTCGTTTTAGTTGCCAATCCGTCGGCAAATAAAAGTGATGTTGATAACTGCACTATGAATGCTGTCAGTGGCACTATCGACCGTTAGTTCACGTTTTGGTACGAGTGACCGGCGAGGTGGCGGTCGGGCAGCACCGCGCCGGACCGTTAGATTAACAATGCACGTCGGAGCGAGCCCTAAGGGATCGGCCGCGATCGTCGACCGGCTAGGATCGTCATCGTAACTGTGGAAAACTCAAATCGACACCGTGTTGGGCCACGTTGGCCATCGGTAATCATCGGTCTAAATGCAATGACTGACTTTGTAGCCGCTCATTTCCTTTAGAAAGTTTAATAGTACGTAATAAGAATATTTATAACTCTGAAGATTTGAACAGGTGTACATCCGACGCCGTCTCCGTTCAATTCTCAAACTGTTACTGATATAGCGATATCGTTGTCGTAACAAACTTTGTTGTCGATGAAATATCAAATTTGAGGTTCTTCACCGTCGGCCGGAGAGCGGGACGTGCACGCACGTGCACGTCGCCGGGCGCGTCCGCTCGGCGACGGCCTCACGAGTAATCTCAAAAGTCGCTCGACGCGCAACGGCAACAGCTACGCTCGGAATTTGTCTACGCAGAACGCGCCTGGCCGACGTGGCTCACGAAGTCGACGAGTCGAGGTAGCAGTGGGCAGGGCACGTCACTCGTACAACCTATAGCCGGCGAGGAAGAAACGATCTCGAGCGGCCGCCACGAGCTGGACGTCGCGGCGTGCGGCGGAGCGCGCGAGGTGCATCGACGACATCGCTCGAGTCGGGCCGCCGACGGCGGGTGCTCCAAGAACGTACATCGGGGCAATCCTGGGGGAGGCCTGCGTCCAGCGGCAGGCGTAAAACGACCGAAACCGAACTGGACTGAAATGAAAAGAGTAGCCCCAGACGACGTCGCGGGGTGGCGTTCGAGCGCCCCACCGTTTTGGGGTGTCGTCTCTCGTCTTCCGGCACGTTGGTGTTTTCTTCTTTTTGTACGTTGATATTTCATTTTTGGCACGTCTGTTTCGTCCTTCTGACGTGCTAGCATATCACCCTTCAAGACGTCAATGTTTCTTCTCTTGGCACAGAAGATGGGAGACTGAGAATGTGTACTTTGGTTTTACACGAATTACCGTCTAAAGGAGTGTTTTATTTTGAAATCAGTGAATGTTTCGTAAAGGAAAGAGCGGGTCGCCCTGGACCGTGTCGGGCGGGGCGGCCACTCGAGGGTGGGGCGGCCACTCGAAGGCGGGGCGGCCACTCGAGGGTGGGGCGGCCACTCGAAGGCGGGGCGGCCACTCGAGGGTGGGGCGGCCACTCGAAGGCGGGGCGGCCACTCGAGGGCGGGGCGGCGCGGATGATCTATGGAAGAAAAGATTATACGATTTCTATTGGTCGCCCGCAATTTAAAGAGCGTCATATTTTACTATCTACTGAGATCGTATGTTTGTTACTTTCAGCATATTCATCGCTGAGGCCGCGGTCGCTGTCGCCGTGTGCGGGGGGCGCGGGCGGCGAGGTGCGCGCTGCCCGCGGGCCCGCGCCGGCGCCCCTGCAGGCCGCCACGCTGCCGCACCCGCACCCCGGCGCCGACAGGCTGCAGCCGCCGTCAGGTGCGTACGCTCCTTGGCGTCGATGGGGTCGTCCGTTTATCGCTGAGCGGCCGCGGCGACCTCTATGAGAAGCCCTGATTGCAAAATTCATGTTTTTCCAACTATTGAGGGTCATCGCCAGGCTCGAAGGGAATTTCTAATAATAGAAGAACGGGGAAGAATTCAGACGCGTGTCAATTATCTTCACGCTTAACATTGTTATATACAAATAAGGGGTGATGATGATGATGATTCAATTTCATGTCATCCCGATGACATGAAATTGAAAAAGTGGAGCCGTCAGCAGTAAAAGGGAAAGCAGGTGTGACTTGGGACGTGGCGCGGGTCGACTATATCCTGGAAACTTATTACTTTACGACTTCGTTCTTGTATAGATTGCTAATGGAAATTCTAAATTATCTATATATATATATTTAAACTGCAGATAATTTTCCGTCTGTTTATGTACGCGTTTGTGCAGGATCATCTGCGCAACGACGGGAGCGATTAGGACTCGGTTTATGGTGGTGTTAACATAGGCTAGTGGTGACGAAGAAATAAAATAATAATTTTTTTAACGCGCTCCACTACTTTAAGAACAATTGCGAGTGTATTGTAATTTTACGATTATTTGTAATTTACTAATTTATTGTTTTCGTTAAAGTTTGACGTCACTCTGTAGGCACAGTCAGTGTTTTTATTCAGTTGGATTTATTGCCAGGCGCCGTCGGCGGTGGCGGCAGCGGCGGGGGCGGCGGCACGCTGTCGCTGCGCTCGGTGAGCGGCGGCGCCGCGCTGGCGCCGGGCGGGCGGCCGCGCCGCGACTACAGCGCGCTCCGGCATCACCCCGCGCCTGATTACAGGTGCGCCCCGACGCCCGCGGCCGCAGGTTTAGTGACAGTGCCACCGGTGACGCGGGAAGTCTTGAAAATCAAAAAGCGCCGTTGCTCGTTCATATTCTAGAACTCTGTCTCGGGGCCTCGATTCATATCGCGATCCCGGTGTCGATCCTTAAGACGGGGGCGCGGTCGCACATCGGCTATCGGGTGATGGAATTTACATAATATATAGACGAACTAACGAATGAATCTCAACAACTGTATAAAACGAGGTAATCCTTATATTTATTTAGTAAAACAAATATGCGAATCACACTTGTACTGTGTATTTGCAATTTGTCAAATAAAAAGGTGCAGTAAATAATAATTTATATTGATTTAAAGCATGTACTGCTGTTGAAGGAACTCTAAATCAATTTGCAAACTAAGTATGCTTACCAGCAAAGTGTTAACAGACCACTCATTAGCAGCTTGTCGCACCAAAAGCAAAAACGTAATCCATAATCATTTGACAGATCATCTATAAATGATTTGTCAAATCTTAAGGATTACTTTACAAATTACGTTTCTACTTCTGGCCGCGGCCCGCGGGCGTTTGTCCGCGGCCGGCGTCACCCCGGCGCCGGTCATTGAGACGGGTTACAATTTTGTTGTAGATTCACAAAAAATATTTTAATGTGAATTGATGATGATCTAATCTAAATCCTAAAAAATGTAGTGACAATTCATAAAGGATAACGATCGACGCAGACGGCGCCTGCGTCGATCACGCTCGCGCCGAGTGGCCCGCCCTCGGTGTCGGTTTTCTTCTACATCTAAACTCGAACCGAGTATCGTTCGATCCGTTTCCAGATTGGAGGGCGCGTACGGCGGCAGCGCCGGCGGCAGCCGCGGTCCGAGCCCCAGCAACTACGCGTGAGGTCCGCCCGCCGCGGCGGAGGCGCGCGCACGGCGCCTCGGCCCCTCCACGTGACGTCACGAGCCGCGACAGGCTGCGGTCGCGCGGTCGTCGACGACGAACTATCGATGAACTTCACTCCGAGCCGGTCGTGGCGCGAAGTCGCGAGCGGCTCCGTCGTGAATGCGTATAAGTCGTCCTGCTCCACAGATCTCATTGAATTGCGTCAAGCGTGTCCGATAAGAAGTGAGGCTCCGAAACGAGAGAGAGAAATATTTATGTAACGAATCGCGAGTTATGGACGTGCGAGCGCGACGCAATGCGCATGCGTCGTCGCCCGCGCGAGATAGATGCATTCCAGATGTGTGTATATTAAAGTTGATAGTTCACAAATTATGCTCGAATAAGTTGTACATTCGGTAGTTGTAAAGACTTGTAATCGATAGGAAACGTGAATACATTTTTGGAAAGAACTGTTGTGGGGATATTTTTTTTGTAAGGACCAGTCGACGGCCGCCTCTAAATATCGCCGAAATGTGTTTTCGAATTGTGATTTGTCATCGTTTGGTCCGAATGGTGTGACTCCACCGAGATAAGCTTCTGCGTCCGCCCTCTCGTGGCGCCGGCGTCGCGGTTTGCTCTCGCCTGTAGACGGCCACGCGTCCCCGAATCCGATTAAAATGTCACCGTGGGGTGGAATGATCGCGAACAGGCAAGTGTCGGAAATAAATAAAATAAGTCTGTCAATTCGCGTATAATGATAACCCACGCGAGGGCATGGAAAAAAATTATTTAGTCCGCATATTAAAGCTCATGAAATCGGCCATCTTCATTTTTTTAAGATTTTTGTTTGTAGCCAGTGACACTCGCATCATCAAGACAAATTTAATGACATATCATTTATCAAAATCGGTTGAGCAGTTGAATAGTTACGAGCGAACATGAACGGACATACAAACACACGTCAAACACATAATCCTCCTTTTATGCTTGGCCGCAGCCGCGTAAAAGTCTTGCGATATTCCATTCAATTTTGTATTGGTTTGCAATCATTTACGCACAAAATGGTTATAATGAATAATTTATATCTATGATTTGATAGTCGTATTTTTATGTAGAAAATTTAATTCTGACTTATACGTAAATTGCAATTTTTAATGAAGAAATTAACTATTATTTTTGGCCCATAGAATCATGTACAAGACAAACGACAAAAAATAAATGTAACACTCAAATGAATAAAAGGCTGGCGTATGAGATATAACGCGATCTCGTGAAGGGCGTCGGCGCCGCCGGTCAGGGGTACAGGGGGATGTGGTCAAAGGGCGGGGTCACCCACCCGTCGACCACATCCCAGTCTAGGTTATTGACACACGACCTAAGGTTAACTTCTTGTTTCTGTTTACACATAGAAGATTCGGCATTCCGCTATACCGTATTTAGAATACATCGCTTCCTTTCGTCTGTATGACTGTAATTTATTTTCAGCATTTTTGGTAACCGTTCAAAAACGTGACACTTGCCCGTAATCCGCCTTACGAGACACAGTTTCACCGACCGAGCCTATATCCTTCACGATCGACGTCGACGGTCCGCGTCTGCGACGGCGCAGATACGTCAGGGACAGGAACGTTTGCGAGAGATGTCGGCGTGGTTTAGAGGTTGGCCCGCGAGAGGGCGTTCCGAGTACGAGCAAACAAAACAGCGCGTCGTCGGTGCGACTACGCCGCGCGGCGATATCGCATTCATTGTGTTCTGGTTGAACGTTTAATATCCCATATACTTTTTGTAGAAACGAAGCGGCAGCGCCGGCGCATGACTATTGTTTAGATTATATTTTATTGTTATTCCATTCTTGCCATGCCGTTCGAGTTGCATTTAATCGATGAGTCTACTTATAGGTTTTCGTCTCCTTTCATCCTCCGACTAGTCCTGTCCCGATCGAGTCCCGCGCTCCTGTATCTTTGTAAATTAAATTTAGTTTTAATAAATAACTGCGGAACCGAATTGGAGGAACGCTTCCTTCGCTCTTCATACGTTCGGGGTCACTGCGGAGTGCTCGACCGCAGCTCGACATCTGTCGCGCTGACCTGCGACGACTGTTGGGAATAAATGAAGGAACGAATCAAATACGTGAAAATCGAACGCCGAATCGCGCGTGCGCCTGGTCCAAACGCGTCATCCTGTCTCGCTCGGGACAGCCTCCGCCACGCCGCGGAGCGGGCCGGAGCTGCGCAGTGAACTCGAACGCGTGAAATTGAAAGGCGTCAAACGGCATTCCTCCAATCTTGTCGCCAGTGCGACATCCTATGTACAAACGTTGTTATTATTTTGTATAAGGCGGGGGCCGGGGGGCGGGCGTCGACGCCGCCCCGAGGATTCGAGCAGTTCATAATCTTTGTCCGTTCCTTGGCGGCTTCCACTCGAAGCCCGTCGGCGGCCCGCGCCGGTTCGAGTCTTGACGTCTGCGGATGTCTTGGCGATCTTCTTTCCGAAAGGTAGCAACCGTATTCCCCTGTCAAATACATTTATTTAATGAATTCTAGGGTACAGATTAAATTTTTGTCAATTTTGAAGAATACAATCGCAATCACTATGTTAATTCTTGACGAAACGACGTCTTTTTCTTTTTGTGCGTTTATTATAACATGTTTAAATTGTTGTTCGAGTCGCGTTCTCCGATTCGTGGGGGGAAACTCGGGCCAAATCACGGTCGCATATTCAAATCGAAATGCATTTATATACACATTTATGCTAATATCAAAATCTTTTCGAAACCGATATTCTTTGAGACTCGATTGGTGTCGCAACTCGCATATTTTTCATCGTGATGCACTACTTAAAATATACGATGTGCGCCGGCGCGAGTGCAGTTCGTGTACTTCGAAACTTGTCACATTATCAGAGATCGTCTGCCATCGAAAAAATACCCACGTCACGTTGAAGAGCGGGCGGGTTCATAACCTTTATGCCTCATGGGACGAGCGCGATCAAATCAAGTCAAAAATATCTTCATTCCGTGTACGTATTGTAATTACACTTAAAATATGTTATTAATGAATCGTTTCCGACATTTTGCCGACGCTCAAAATTTGTATGCTTTTTAATATTTTAATGTCGTCCGTTTGTTTGTCTTGTGTACGCCAGCGCCGCCCCCGCGACGAACGGCGACCGGATGCTGCACGTCGGTTTAGGGAAAGCCGACCGAGATCGTTATCGACGGATCCGCCGCTCGCCTTCGCCATATTGTGTAAATAACGAGGGTCGTGAGAGTAGAGAGCGCGCGGCGCTGCGCCGGCGCAGGCCACGCGGCCGGAACGGCAGGCCGCGCTTGAGGCGGCGCTATGACTATTTTCGTTTTAAGTAGAATTCCTCCAAAAATACACAGTGGAGCTGAGTATTTTTGCTAAATACAGATAAATTAGAAGTGCTTAAAAAATCCTTTACATTTCCATTCATTTATCGGAGGTAACTTAAAACTCTAAACATTTTCAAGTGAAAGGACTTCAGAAGTGTCGATGTAGCTCGGCCCGCCGCGCGCGTCGATGTTCATTTTGACGAGTTTGTCGTTGCTCCGGTTATTGCAATTGGGTTCTTTTCGCTTCGCCTCCATTGCGATTTTTCAACAAAATTTTGTGGACCAAAGCGCCGAAAGCCTCAAAGGAAGCGGAGGCTAGTCTCGAGCCCCCCTCCCCCGTCCCGCTCCGCCGCTCCGGTCCCGCGCTGCGGCGTCCGTTAGCACGTGGCGCGTCACGTGACACGGTCGATTTGTAAACGACGATACTACATTAATAAAATATATGATATTTACTGTATGGCGTGTCTCATTTATCTAACCCTGCGCGTGCGCTTCCGTGCCTCCGAGCATTGGCGTCGCTCTCTAAGGACTGTAATAAAATAGAGAGGATACCCGGTCGCTCACTGCCCTAACGCCGAAAAGCACTGCGCAGGCGTACGCCCTCGCCCTCTCTCATCCACAATACACTTTGCAGTTCCGGGTAAAAACGAGGTAAGAAACACTTTATCATCCGACGTTTCAACTGAAGGCCATAACCATAAGGTGTACAAATAGAACAAGTATCAATCGTTTTGTTATTGAAAAACAATAATTCCTATTTTTTATAATTTACATTTGCTGTTTTAAAACGAGACATCAGGGGAGTGGACTGACGCTATTTTAAATTACCCTGTGAGTAAAGCTGAAGTCATCTGAAATTATAGTTGATATGAAACTTAATAGTATATGTGAAAAACTACATGAAAGAACTTGATAAATTCTAAGGTATGTAAAGTGTAATAATACAAATTCTACTCATTACATCATAAGCTAGGTGAGGATTTGTTAAGGACATATTTAATGAAGATGGCCTATACATTATTTATTAAAAAAACAAATTCATACGTAATAAGTATCGGTTTTGTTGAATAAGTTCAATCTAGTATATAATTTCCCTTTAGATGTAATTTCAAGATTTGTACAAAAATATTTAAAAAAAAGCCGCCAAGGGCTTTTCGGACCTGCTCACTGTAGGGTTCCCAGCCGTTACTACAAAGAAATGTTCTGTAGATGAAAAAAACTACGTTGTTACATTTTTTCCCATGTTTCCTGCAAACAATAAGTATGAGCACTTGTCTGTAACTGAAGAAATGAGTATGTATTTCAACTATTACTCCTAAACGAGTGTACACCAAGGTGCACCGGCAAAAGAGCGTATGTTCACAGCACTTGCTTCCTTTTGTTGAGAAGCGCAGTTTTTCGGCAACAACTCAAAAACGGTATATCCGATGTCATCAAAATAATTTTCGTTGAAACTGTTGCGTTACCTTCCTTATTTTTCTTATATTTTTGGACATACGATGTAGAAAATAGAAGGGGGGGACTCAATTTCTGTAACTTTCGCAGTGATTATTTTCGAAATTATTCACGTAATCAGAAAAACTGATTAGAAACCATAAATTGTATTTAAAAGAATTGTGGAAGTATGTACCGCATGTTAATATTTGGCTTAAAATTTTTTTTCAATTTGTTACGTGTATGGAGTTACACGTACCAAACTAAGTAGCGGTTTACACAAGACATCTAAACTATAAATTTCATCAATATACGTCTTGTAGTTTCTGAAGAAAATGCCTGTAACGTACGGACGGACATGACGAAAGTAAGGGTTTCGTTTTTGCCATTTTGGCTCGGAACCCTAAAAAAGCGATTCTATAAGTAGAAACATGGAATTTATATTAAGCGATCGAATAATGTGCCGACGCAAAAAGTACGAGACCGATGTTGTTTGGGTCTATACATCGGTACTTTAAATACAAAAATGCTAAATACTACATCAAATACCCATTTTTTTATTGCTCAGAGTATTGTGCAAGTGTTTTTATATAGCACATCGAGAGGCAAACGGCATGCGAGCCACTAAAAATAAGGCGGTCACCGCTGCCCATGGATACGCTCGCAACCTCAGGCGCGAGTGCGCTGCCGGCCTGTCGGGCAGGAATAAGGTGTGTGATGGAAGGAAAGGGACGACGGACGGGGGAGTGGACTGCCGGAACTCTCACTCACCGGACGAAATTCGCTCGTCACTTCACGTCTGTATTCTCGGCCGAGCAGTCTGTGACGCGCGGCCGCCAACCGTGCAGCCGACGACATCTCGTTTGTTCAAATGTGGTAGAGTTTGGAGACGCCTAATACGCACAGAACCTGCTAATATCGTAATTTCCCAAGTGGGATAAAAGAAAAATTCAGTAAATAAAATATGTCCATCTGTAGTTAAATTCCTACATATTGTTTCTTTTTCTTACAATTACTGCAGTTATTGTTTGTAAGAATGATAAAGTGGATTACCGTTATCATGAATATCTCAAGTTCCGATAAACGAAAACGATATGCCACAGGGTTATGACTATTGTAATAATCGTACAAATTAATTCCGTCTACTTTGATCTTAGACTTAGAAATTATGGTAAAGAAGTAATAAAGGTACGTACTCGAGACGAATTCGAGTCATCCGTTGACCGGAATAAAGAAGTTCGCCAACATCCGATTTAATGCTGATCTCGAGACCGCGTTTGTAAACAGTCCGCGCCACTCGAGATACTTCTTGGGCGGTGATCAGCACGTTTATTAGTTAACGTTAGACCCCTAAATCAACCTCGCGATAGACCGCTCTGGCCCTAGACCCCTAAATCAACCTCGCGATAGACCGCTCTGGCCCGCGTTCGCCCCGACACGAGCCCGAGTGGCGCTCTTCAAGCCGATCACAGGTCGTTACAACCAGCAGTGCCGACGCGCCTCATCGACAGATTGTCAAGTTTCACTTTAAGATCGAGAATTCGTCTATGTACAGAATGTGTAATCTACCTGACGAATCGAAATATACATCAAAAGGATACGATAATTACACAGGAACAAAGCTACACTTTGAATTTTCAGCCTAACTGCTACATCAGCGGGCACTCGGAGCAGCCACGGCCTGCGCCCGCGCAAGCGCCAGTCAAACTTACACGCGCGCCGGCGGCCGGCACGACGCACGAGCGCGCTCCTTCCGTTGCTGATGAGTTTTTGAAAATAAAAAGTCTCTAACATAATGGGGACTGACACTGACATCTATGCATGTAAATTAACCGTCTTATTCAGAGTCGCAAGTCTAACTTTAAAACGTGCTTAAACAACTGTTTAACGCGAGTTTACAAAAAAGTCTATTCAGAAATCTTGTTTAAATTATAACACTGCTTACACCTTGTTTAGCCGTCATACAATCTAAACATAGGCAAAGGATGTTTAAGTGGTCTAAGGCAGTGTTGCCATACTGTAGAGACTTAAAATCTGTACATCCGACAACAAAATCCGTACGTGCAATAAATCTAAAACTCCGTACGAAATCCGTACACAATAAATTTAAAATTAAAAGCCAAAATTATTTATACATGTCTTTATTATTTTTTTTATTCATATCACTGTCAATATTCAAATCAAAACAAGAGGTATTTTCTAACAATTGTTTTGTGTAAAGGAGTCCTTCGATTGTCTCTGTTGAGAGTTGATTTCGTTGCTTGGTTTTCATTAAATTAATAGTCGAGAAAATTCGCTCAACAGGCGCTGAATGAGGCAAACACATCAGTTCTGAAACAAATCTGCCTAAAGTCGGATACCACACTTTCCCGTCCGCTGGGTTGGTGGTGGTTATGATTTTTTCCCAGTCCTCTTCCAAAACCATCGAATTTGTTGAGTGCAGTGCTATGTTGTTTCTCAAGTCTCTCCATTCTGTATCTAAGGCTTGTACATCTTCGTTATTTAATAAACTTGGAAACAAAAGAGCTGTCTCAATCGATGCATCGATGTTTTTTTTAAATTTTGTGTATTGCAATTTAAAATGTGTATCATTGGAAATCCGAACACATATCCGTGCGCAATTTTCATCCGTACATATTACTTAAAATTCCGTACGTGTACGGACAATTCCGTACATATGGCAACACTGAGTCAAAGGATTGTTTTACTGAATATTTGACGTAGGTTGTCAAAAGTGACATTTAATTATCGTGTTGTCATCAAGTTAGAAATTGGTTTTTATATAGCGAATTATTAATTCGAAGCGCATTCATAAATTTTATATATATATATATATGTTGTAATTATATAAATACATACTTTTCATTACTTGGATGCCAGATACTAAATATTTTCGAGTTTTTAAAAACATTTTTTGATCAGAATGTTGCCATTATAACGCTTAAACACGGTTTTAGTTAGACTGCAGTCTAAGTGACATTCTGAATTGCTTAATGCCTAAACAGCTGTTATAGATAGAAGTAAACAGTGTTTAGTTAAACTACCGTTGAACGATGTTTTAAATAAGGACTCAGAATAAGGCAGTTAGAGTATATATTTTTTCTTTAAATATCTATCAATTTCTTGACGGCTAACTCACTGTACTAGTGGCGCCGACTGGCGACACTTCAGCCCCCCCGCGCTCGTCGCCGTCGACTGTTAGCGAATCTTCGAACACGCGGGCGTCAAATAAAACACATCAGATGGTTCGTTAACACTTTATTTCTCTATCTGTATCTGCCGTCTGTTGTCATTTATTTATTAATTCTCGTAAAATATGATACATAAAAGGCATTCGTATATGTCCACAAAAAACAAGTGGCAGAAGCACCAAGCCAATGTACATCGCACGCGCATCGGACCCGTCGTTCCGAACGACGTCTCCGAGCGGCTCCTGCGCAATTCGATTCGACGGCGCCATCGACGCAGGGCCGCGCGCCCGCGTCTGCGCTCTAAGGGCCGGCGGAGGTCGGAGGTGACGTGTCGCCGGTCATTTTTATAAACGGTTCACGGACAAACTATTCCAAGAACCCCCTACCCACATCCGCATGTAAGTTTTTTAGTGATGGTATTTACCAATAAAACAAGTTCTAAATTGTTCTTTTAGCATTTCCATTTAACCCGCTCCCTTGACGTACGCGCGTCTCCAACTTTACGGAGGGCCGCAGTGCGATCACAACGTTTTTATCAATTAAATTTTCCACGTATTACTATTTCCTTCGACAGATTTGAGTTTGTCTCTCAAACATCGTCTAAATCTATTTTCGGTAAAAGGGCATAGCAGTAGAAATGGTGGGCTAGAGGCGGGAGCAACTTCTCGATGGTAGTTTAAAGAACTAGGGGGAACGTTAACTAAAAAGTGGTTCCGTACGACTACAGAATACTAAAAACTCGCCGAATCGCGTCTTACAAATCGGATGTTTTTCGTTTGTCCAATTCACGTCGCACTTTCATAAAACACGACCGATCTTTAAACACACCGCTGATACAAAAGCCGTATCAAATATACACGTGACATGAAGGAAAAAAAATCTTTGATCGGAACGGGTATTGAATCATGACGCGCGACACCGATACTGCTCGGGGATGCGCGCGAGTGCGTTATTCAAATAAGCTGTCCCGAAGAACCGCTGGATCCGACCGGGATGTGATTCGATTAGACATTTGGACAAAACGTTCACAGATAGGGACTTTCTAAATCAGACGAGGGCTCGCGCAGTGGTCTAGCGTGAAGGGTGAAAGGGGAGGTGTGGATAAACAAAGGTTATTTACTAAATGAATATTTATGTGATCGCGTGTCGAAAATGCGCATGTACCCATCCAAAAAAGAGGGGTAATTGTGAGTCTTAACAGACACGTGTTCACGTCTCCGACGCGGCCCGCGGCTGGCAGCACGCAATTCCTTCGCCCCTCTTTTTACCAATCATTTAAACAGAAATCACGGTTACTTCAATGACGCGTGTCGCTTTCCGAGCCCACCACGCGTCGGCGCAACTTATTTATATTTCCCTTTATCGACACCGGGCCTAGGCTGGGCGCTGTCATTTCACAGACGTTAAAGGCTTTCCCTTGCGCAATCTCTTGCGGCAGTTCGCGAGGGCGAGGGCGCGCGTGAAGGGTGTCGCGAGCGTCTCTTCTTTCGCTTCAATGAACTGTAAAAAAATGAAAGGGAATCCGATCCGACGCCACCTGGCGGACGGCGGCCGCGACTGGTGTGGACCTCCCCGCTAGGGGCGCTGCCCCCGCCGCGGGGCGCCGGCGCGCTGTCAGAGGTCCGTCTCGGAGGGGCCCCTGCGCGCCCTGTCCCGCCGGCCCTCGGTGCCGCACTCCAGCTGAAAGCGATCACGAATGTGTGTACTGCATCGCTGGATGAGATAAGCGACATTAATATTATATCCTGAAAAAATGATGATTTTTCATAACGTAGAATAATTCTTTTTAATGAAAACTATACTTTATTTGATTAACACTAGGAGTAATGTAATTTTTTATTGAAGACAAATATTTTTGTTCCGTTTGAGAGAGAGCGGAGACAATAGGCTTATGAAAACACGAGACTTACGATTTCAAAGTATTTAAAAACTGCATTCATGAAGTACCACAGTTGCCGAAATATTTCGACAACTAACTGTTCATTTTGAGCTTGAGTTCATCATTTGAAAAAGCTGCTCAGCTGAAGAACCGAACTTTTTAAATCAAGGGATAGTTTTTTTTTTAAATAGCGGAAGCACCTTCGGCATATGATAAAAGTACGACATGCAGAAAACCTTTTATTTTTTTTTAATTATAACTTTGAACAATCAACATCTGGCATTAAAATATAATCAAATTAGTAAGATTTTTTTTTAAGATTGATAAAAGCAAGGAGTGATTTTTTGAACCTTGATTAAAACAACTCTTCTAAAATTTATTATTTTTTTTTTTCAATAAAATGAACTTAATTACCGCTCGCCGGCCACGACGGCGTCGTCTTATTTTCGGAGTTCCATTCGCTTGATGAGGGAACGGAACACGCATGTCAGCATGCGCGTGGACATCTGCTCATCTATCTCATTATACTTTCTCGGAATACACTGGATAACTAATATATAGGGTCTACTCACAGTTTACAGGAAAAATAAATAATCCATTTATAAATTTATTAATACCGGCTCATGAAAAAATCTATTATTTTTGTGTTAATAAACATTTAAACGACAGAGCGACAGCTCACACCTCCAGGTCAGTACATTGAAAAAATTAGCACGCGTGCCGCTCACGCGCGTCAGAAGTGGAACGTTCAGAAAATTGAACTGCGAGAGAGCGACGAGCGCGGCACCGGGAGTGGACGTTCGAGATGCCGGGGGTACACCGCGGCGTCGGAGACACACTCGTCAGCCAGCTCACCTGCGCGTGGCGGGGGCTGGACGGCGCGGAGGGCGGAGGCGCGCGCGCCAGCGCCGCCGTGAGAGCGGCCACGCGCGCGCGCTCGGCCGCCAACGCCGCCAGAGCCGCCGCGCGTTCCTCGCGCGCCGACAGCGCCTCCTGCGTCCGACAGAGAACTCCACCTTAATATATTGTCTCGGGTATCCCACAAATAGAGTCTAGATTTTGGCCGTTTATGGTATCCGTCAGGGCCCACCACGTCGGCCTGCGATTCCAAAGCACGCAGACTTCCCGCGCACTTGACTCGGCTCGCGGTCCGCCTCACTCAATAATTGTATAAATTAACACTATTCAATTTTATAAATGGAAAAGTTTACATTTATTTTTAAACACACGGCACAAATGAAATCGCTCGTTACGTTCACGTATATTTTACGCAATGAAATGCGATTTGACCAAATGTTATTTTCTGATCGCTGGGATGTCACTTCGTAATCCATCGTTTTAAATAGGCGTGCTCAGAGTTAAATTATTCCAATTGTCTTAAATATTGTATTTTCTAATATTGTTCACGCTATTTTTCTGTGTTGAAATTGTAGTTTGTCGTCCTTAAACCATAGACAACTGATGAACGCGGGGCGAGGCAGAGAGCGCGGGAAGGAATGTCACTTTTGTCACATTCAAACAAACAGTAGAAAGCAGAGCGTGCAGTCGATGCGTGGACGCGTAGACAAAAAAGGAAACGGAAAACGTAGGCCGGTGCGGAATTTATGTACTTTTATATCTGTAATACGATTATCGGGAGCGAAACAATAAAAAACTGCAGTGCCACTAACGATCGCGGCTCGAATGCCTGGACACTTGGGACGACGCGTCAGCGAAAATCAGCTTAGTTCCGAAAATGACATTCCTCAGGCTGTCGGGGCGCGTACAAATATATTTCTACACGAATTAATCTCATCGAAAAATTGGTTGCCTGTAAAGTCGGTATACGGGCGAAAGTTTTACGTGACAACGACTTTGAGTGGTAAAATCATTTTAATGTGAATATTCATTCGTATAGTAGGAAGAAGGATGAAATAATAGTAACAATTTAAAACATTTATTTATACAAAGAATTATATTTAAAACATTAATTTATACAAAGAATCTCGCACTGAATTTCATATTAACAAAATTTTATTTTTACCTTTACACATACATACGTATTTATATACAAATATACATACAATAACTTGCAATACATTTGCGTACAATGAAACAGCGTTTACTACAACTTAACTTGTTCCTATCTGAGTGGAAGGGACGCGTGCCTTTCACTTTTATGTCTGTCTCTCTCGCTCTTAGGCGGGCTAACCATGCCGAGTGGAAGGGACGTGCCTCTCACTGCTCTCATTGCGCATAACGTGAGCGGAGCGTAACGCAGTTTCTTGAAGTGTCACCCGGCAAACCAATTTATAAGACGTTGTCACGTCAAAAAGTTAAACTCCTAAATAAAAGATGCCGTTTTGGAACTAGCTGTCGCTAACATCGGGCGTGACGCTCGTCTTTTTGCGGCCCAGGGCGGACGACGTACCTGTATGAGGACCGCGGTCTCCATGTCGGCGGCGCCCGCGCGCCCCGGCGCCGGCTCGGGCGCCTCCTCCTCCTCTGGAACAAGGATATACACAACATTACAAAGCGTTGGCTTAAGACAAGCTTACCTTAAAATAAGCTACGTCGACACTTTGTTAATTTTGTCTTCGAATGGAGAATGCTGTATTTGATCGTGGGATGAGGACAGGTTATCGATTTTGGTACACGCCGCACAAATTTAAAAAAATATGAAGGTAAATGAAAAATATAAAACCATTAAGTTAAACGGGTGTAGCCACTCGGGCCATGTACGTGCGCTTTACTTACTATAGAAATTCCAATATTTCTTTCAACAGGTCATTTGGTACATAAAATACGTGAGGTAAAAAAAGATCACTAAAAACTATCATAATCTTCTTTATGTTAAATAAAGCAGGCAGAAGTACTCAAACCCTGCGCTCACGCCGGTCGTGCCATAAATAACTTTACAACTTTCTCCATCGAATGTTTAACAGCTCGTGTCTGGTTCTGTAAGCTTATCGACTTCAAAGTCGCGGTGAGTTACAGCTTTGAATAGGCGTAGTCGCAACAGCGTGACGTTACATCTTACACTATTAACTATTAAACCATAGCGCAACTACCGTAATGGGAGAAGAGCTGCGGCGGGGGGCGGTGCGCGCGCAGCGCCGCCGTCTCGCTCTTGAGCCGCGCCGCATGCCGCCGGAGTCGCGCTTCCATGGCCTCGTCCCAGGCGGCGCCCGCGCCCGCCCCGCCCTCACACGACCTGCGCACGCAACTTCATGTTTAATTCGGAGGATTTTGTATTTCTTTAGGTGATTAAGACCAAAAACAATTCCCGCATTTTAAACGGTATAGTATCAAACGTCAAGTTATCTCGATATACAATGTCCTGTCAGTTTCGTCTCGTCTCGCGCACGCCCGTGCGCAGGCGCTAGATTCGAACATAATAAGTCCTCCCTCGCAGTCTAAGTGCACCCGCGTGATACACCCATGCAGATACACTCCGACTCGCGTGGGAGTACGTTCTATTTTAGAATCTGTCGTTAGAATTTCGCGGGCATTCGTTCGACCACTTAGGGGACGAGAGAGGCGCCTAACTCACTAACATATTGGTCGTTTTAATAGTCAATAGCCCTTTGGATAATTTGAACACTCGTGCGCCGCCGAATAGACGTGAAATGTAAGCGTTTCGTGAACTGCGGTTGTGTGATTTCGGGCTTTGTTTGCGAACAGAAACTGAATCCTTTTATATAGATCGGATCCACTAGATGCGCAGTAGAAGGAAAATTACCAGAAATAAGTTAAGTTTGGTGAGCGAAAGTCCGTACTAGCAGAACAAAACAAATAACAAAAAAAAAAACAATATGGTATTGTACGAATGTTTTATTAGCCTCTGCATGCAGAGGACGTAAACATTATCGCTGTACAGGGCGTCAACTGACTGGGGGTTCGGCCGGGGCTCCAGCCACGGCCCCGGGGACAGCAGCGGCTCGCCGAGCGTCACCGCGGCGCCGTCCGCCTCCGCGTCCAGGCGCGCCAGCAGCCTCCGCGCCACCAGCTCGGCGGCGTCCCGCTGGTCGGCCGTGAGCGCGGCGCGGTCGCGGCCGGGGGGCGCCGGCGCGGTCTCCGCCAGCGCGAGCAGCACGTCGTAAGTCTCGAGCGCGCGGTCGGCGGCGCGCAGGGCGCCGCACAGGCACACCACGGCCGACTCGTGTACGCCGCACGCCACCGACAGCCTGTGGGCGGTGTCGGTGGCGCGGGCGAGCGCGCACTCCAGCACGCGCGCGTCCGCCTCCAGCCGCGCGCAGCGCGCGCGCGCCAGCCCCAGCGCCGCCGCCATCGCGCCCGCTGTCGGCGATAGCTTGTCAACTATTTGGCTTATAGCGACATCTCTAAGTTCTCAGACACAGGATGTCGTGATCGATGCCCAAATTCGTGGCAGTCGTGTCAGGGGGGCGGCACGGCGCCGTCACCGGCACTCGCGGGCCTCGTCCGATGCATGGCCGTGCCGGTTGCAAAATTAAAGTTAATGCGAGTGCAAGCGTAGGACCTGTTCTATTTCCAGATTTCGCGTCCGCCACCGCCACGAATTTGACCATCAATTACAATTCCGATTTCGATACCGACATACGTCATCCCGCGGCGCCGGGCGCCTGCGCTGGCAAATGCCGAATTGCGAGCCCGCTGTACGAGGCGATAGGCCCTAATGATCAGGTGCAGGAACATGGCACACGTCCGGCAGCGAACGAACGCCGATTCGCTTCCCAAAACTTATCCATACATCGTATTACCAGATTTCAGCGCCTCAGAGCTGCGCGTCGACGGGTCATACGTAAGAACGCACATTCACAGATGCCACAGGGAGAATTTCAAGGTTGTCACGAGCTGGTTTTAAGACCTAATGACTAACAGCTTTTTAAGTCGGAGGCCTGTCTAGCGGACGCGCGTATGGCTGTATCTTAGATCCCGATGACATCTAGAGGCGAGCCTTAAAAATCTACGTATTTAGGGCGGTAGGCGACGTACCGTCGTTGTCGGCGGCGGCCCGAGCCTCGCGGAGGTCCGCCTGCGCCGCCACGCCCCGCGCCAGCCGCGCCGCCTCCGCGCCGCTCACCGCCAGCGGCGACCAGCACTGCGCAGGCGCACGACAACGTTTAGGTCACTTATCGCACACACAGAGACTTACTGGCTTGTACGGCCGAGCAGCATTTTCAAAAGTCAGAGTTTTTGATCCGCCAAATAGCGAAACATCCTCTCACACAGTCCTCATTTCAGATGAACTCAATATATTTCGGTATAACTTTTACTATCTGATAAACGGTGCCCACAGACTGTTACATTAATTGTTACAATATCTCCCTATAACGAAATGCAGCAAAGAAATTTGACTATTGTACAACATAATGTATAATAAGTTCGGAACGGAAACAGACAAACAGGCCGAGTAGCCCGACGAGACGGCGGTGCGTATGCGCAATCAAACATTGCGATCAAAAATGTACGATACGGATTAAAATAACAGGGAATACCACGTAAGAACAATTATTATCGACAGTGCGTGTGTTTTTAGTGGGAGAGACTCTAATCGCGGGGATGTCCATAAGTGGCCAACGATCTCGGTCTCCGCCGTCCCTCGTCAGCCGCGCGGCGCCGCGCCGTCGAAGGAAACCCCCTGTCGTGATGTAGTTGTCACCATGTACCATCAATATGTACTTGTCTTATCAATATTTATAATTATTTTCAAATCAATCCGATCTAATCAAATTAGTAATACCTTTATTTCGTAAGTAATAAAAATTACACTTGAAATGCTTCATGAACTATTGTTTTCGACATTAACATTACCACGCACTCCAAATGCTGATTCACCACGAGAGAATGGGCAAGAAACTCAAGGCTTGCTCTTTTTACTGAGCCATACCAAATATTGAGTAAATAGTAATTTAGTACAACACTTGGTAATAACATGAAGCAACCTGACAGCCGAGCGGTTCAATCCCATGGGTTTATTTCATTAACATATTCAGACGCGGTACAATAGCTCGTGCCATATAACTTTTAACAAATCTATACATTAGACAATCAACTACAGTTTATTGCATTTTTTTTCTCTATTATTTGTAAATTAAAATTTAGGATAACGTAATTGATATTTAAAAGTGAAAAAGTTTTAAATTTACGGCTCACACGATAGCTCCAAGACTTTGTGACGTCACATTCGGTACTCCGAAACCGCATCGACAATCCTACGCCGACCTGCGGCGTCCGTCTTTGAGCCACCGGCCAACGCCGTCAGGCCTAATTTAAAACGTCTGTTTGAACGCGTCTCCGAGAAAAAATGCAAACGAACTCTGCACGGCGATTGATCGTCATTTTTCTTAAATTTGTATTCCGGAACTTGTGCAGTGATTCATGGAGTGCGCGCGCACCAAATTGTGGTCGACGGATGTAATCAAAATAGAGACGTGTCAGGAATATGTTATTATTTATTTTATTACTCATTATTTTTGTTATTTGTTAACGCCATATGTTCCCTGGTACGACACTGCGCGCGATCGGGACTCGGTAACGCGAAATACTTAATGCGTCTAAAATGAGGATTTAAAACGCGTACCGTGTGAGACGCCCCTATTCATTGGACCCGGCCGTGGCTGCACACACACCGCTACGCCACCTATTGTCCAACAGCACTCTGTTGAACACGCCAAGTGTGATTTGAATGGGTGCGCTTCTCTTCTGTGAGACCCGCATCGAGCGAAGTAAAGGGAAGAATCCGGTCTTCATCGAGAGTAACCTTTAACTCTTATAAGCGTTTTTGAAGACTATAGAGATTCTCGCTTCAATGTTCGAGTGCCTCAACTTGTAAATTTGAATCAAGATTTTTCTAAAAATTTCCCATTTCCGATGATTGTTCTAGACCATTGTTAAGATGTAGGAGGACGCCGGCCGATCCTGACGAGCGGTTTTAAAAATATTTTTTCGAGAGCGCTTCACATCGTAATCCGAAACCTTCCAAGAAAACTATCTGAAGCGGCTCATCGCCGGCTCACCTCGACCTCGTCGTTGCCCAGGTGGCTGCTCACGCAGTCATCGGTCCTGCGCAAACGCACGCGGGCCGCCAGCCGAGCGCGCCGTGCCGCACATCCCACTGCGATCAAAGACAGTAGAAACATACATTGAGAAACGTGTGTTTACAGCGCATGCGCCGCTGGGACGACGGCACGAGAAGGGGTGTTGTGGGCTGGACGCGACGTGGTCGTCCGCGCGCACGACGCGACGCCGAACGCGCGGCCGAATTGGCGACGTGGGCGGCACCGCGTCGACGAACTATTTAAAGGCACAACTACTGACCTTTCGGCGTAAAGGCGAGCGGACTATGACTTGACTGTACTGTGGCGTCACAAGCCCTGTTAGGGGGGGGGTTGTTGTTAGGGACAAGGAACAGAGATATTGATATAACTTGTAAGAAGCATGAAGAGTCGCGAAATTAGATTAATCGGTGTCTCGCGGCGCTCCTGCGATTGGGCCCGTACGACCTAGATGTCGGAGGGGCCACGGGAGGTGGTGGGTTTGTACGGGTACAATTTTTCCGTCTAGTTCCCACGTTTTTTCGGTCGCGACCGCCACTAGTCTCGGCATCGTCTGCACAGGATGAGCAGCGGGCGTACCTGGCGAGGCGGTGACGCTGGGCTCGTCGACTCGCGCGCAGTCCGCGACGCCGCAAGAGCCCGCGCGCGCGTCCCTGCAGCACCTGCGGGACGGTCACATCGCTCTTTATACGGCAAACAGCCTCCGGTGAGTCGTTACAGATTACCATTCTCGAGTGTATTCGTACAAAAATTTAAAATAATTCAGATTAAGATTTATAAATTTTAATATTACATTTATCCGTTAATTGAATTTCTTATATCATCTCAAAAGTTTCGATAGACTATTCTCACAGTTTCAAATACTACACTTGAAAACAAAAAAAAAACTAAGTGCCCGCGCGTCGGCGCACCTGGCAGTGTTGATGCACAGCTCGGAGTCCCTCTCGGACAGGCTCAGGCTGGTCTCGTAGTCCACGTGGTTCTGCAGGTCGAACCTTTCGTCCCTGCAACCGGCAACCGACGTCAAGACACTGTACTGCGCCATTGGCCTTACAATATAACGGTACATAAACGACAGACGACCGATAAAAGTCCTCCGAGTCATGAAATACCTTTGAAGATCACAAATCATTTTTGGATTTTACACTAAAATCTGAACGATTCTCTTTTCGTCTTTTAAATTCGCACATGTCGTTTGCGATGGGGTGAGAAGAGGCGGCGCCCGCGCAGGATACTGCGCTCTACGCCGAATGCGAAGACAATTCATTTTTAGTTTTTACAACTCGAATGTCTTTTCCGGTTAGTACGAGAAGCGCGCGCTCCGTTGTTTTGAAAACAGCGCCGAGGCGCGCCGACCGCTCGAGCCTCTCTCCGCCTTTACTTATATTCTCAACTCGTTTCCGTCTCTCGTGGACTAAATTATTTTTTTACATTAAATCCTTGCGTAGGTAAAATACGTCGCATACACAAGACACAAGTCATATATGTACTTTGATATTAACAAATAAATGATACGATATATATTTTTTATAATAGTAATTGAGGAAATTGCGTTACCGGAGATGCGATCACTTGTGAATATTGTTCAGCGCCACCTAGCGGACCGATAACGAACGGAGCGCCGCGACAGACGTACGGACGAGCGTCGTAACGCGGAGCCTGCTCACTTGATAGCGGCGATGTCGAGCCCTTGGCCGGAGTCCAGGCCCTGGTCGTGCGGCTCGCTGTCGGGCTCGTCCGACGGCAGCGACTCGGAGCGGCCGATGTAGTCCGAGTTGGAGGTGTGCTGCCGGCTGTCCTTGGGCTGGGGCTCCTGCGGCGCGGGCAGCTCGGCCGGGCTCAGCAACGACGACGAATCGTTCTGGAACATTTTGTTGACAAAATTATTTCAGAAGTTCGAAGATTAAAATAATAAAAAAAAAGCGTAAACAGAAAAGAAACAAGTTTCATCCAAGTTTTCGCAAGAGAAAACGAACATGTTTCATTTGTGTGCGAGAATTCTTTTTTATTTAATTTTCAAGGGGCATGCGAGGATGCGAGCCACCACACACTGGATATCACCGTCGCCCCTAAACGCCTGCAACCCCGAGAGAGGCGATAGGGCGTAGCTGGCCTTTTGGACAAGAACAAACTCCCTCCTTGCGGGCCTCGTCACAGTCGATCGACAATACCGCTGACGGTCGATCGCTCCAAAGTTTGTCGGACGCGGCAAAAAACGCGCACGGACCGCGCGGCGGTAGAACGCCAACCGATGAGCAGGTGATGTCGGTATTTTTGGGAAGCGGAACAACTCCGAAACCATCACCTATTTATTAGTGTCACCCGCCTGTGGACAAGAAGGCCGACGACGAAAATGTGAGGCCGATCTGAGCGAACGACGGCCGCGTTCCGACGTAAGCGAGTGGGGGCCGACGGCTCTATCCGTGGGTAGGAAGGTATTGTGATATATCTTTTTAATTTGTGTTATCTGTGTGACCTGCAGCAGCACTATCAAATAGCGCGGCGGCGGCGCGGAGAGCGGCGGACCCGCCGGCGCCGTCGAGTGCGTTTCGACTCGTGCACGCAACCAAAGTATCGATCGCCGTCGCCGTCGCCGTCAATGGATGTGGGGAGGGGAATGACATCAATGAATATTCTTTGAAATACAGACGGACAGAGCTCGTAGTGTTACAGTAGAAGCAAGAAAAGGAGACCGCACGTACCTGGTCGGTGCGGTCGGCGTCGGCGGCGCCCCCCGCCGGCTGCGTACTGGACTCGCATTCATCTGCGGACACAAAACGGCGGGTGTGAGCGCGCGCCGCCCGAACGGCCCGGGGTGCGCCGGCGACGCGCGCTCGGAGTCGAACCTGAACGGCCGTTAGGCGCGGTTATCGTCAGCACTACCTGTAGACGTATGGTTTACATGAATCTCACCCGTGCCATCTCGGTCCGTGTCCTCCTCGTCTTCGGGGATCGCCGCGGCCCGCTTGTCCTCGGCCCGCCGGCGCACAAGCTCCGCGATCACACCGTGAAGCTCGGCCAACCTCGCGTCTTGCGCGCGCGCCGCGGCCGCCGCGCGTGCCCGCTCCGAGCACAGCGCCCGCGCTAGCGCGTCCCGCTCCGCCCTGAGCGCGACCGCGTCTTCGGGCCGACCGGCGTCCGGCATCTGGGGGCGCCGGGCGTACTGGTGACATCGAGCGCGTGCAGCGCGCGGTAACAGGCTGCATACGCTCGAAGCACACTCTCTCTTGATAATGACATTATTCTATCTGAAGC
Source organism: Eumeta japonica (assembly GCA_005406025.1). Taxonomy (NCBI): domain Eukaryota; kingdom Metazoa; phylum Arthropoda; class Insecta; order Lepidoptera; family Psychidae; genus Eumeta; species Eumeta japonica. Next base: position 9,222 of record BGZK01002233.1, on the reverse strand, counting down.
GGTATAATTAACTAAAGCATACATAAAAAAATAAAGAAGAACACTTGGTATTGGACATACTGCAAAATATTCAAATTATTCATTAATTTAAATCTTTCATTATTTTTGAGGGAGACATTAAACGAGAAAGATTGTAGCGCAGGCGGCCGACCGGCGACAGCGCCGCCACCACCGTTCCCCACCACCACCACCGTCGCCCCACTCACCATGAAAGCGTGCGGGTTGGGCATCGGCGGGGCGGTCACGGGCCTCAGGCTGGAGTACCTCCAGCTGGACTCTCTGGACAGCTCCTCCTCGCCCACGTTCGGGCAGCAGAGGTACCAGCTCCTACTTCTCCTGACTCCCGAGCCCGAGTCCAGCTGCGCGAGGGGCAAGCGACCGACGATCTCCAGTTCGGCCAGCAGCGGTTCCTTCTCTTTGGGTTCGGGCATCGGGAAAGTCCCGGCGGTGGAGTAGGTCTCCTCTACGGGCCTAACCCCGGCCGGATCTTCCGGGAGGCTCCACTGCCGCACGCGCCGATCCCTCAGCGGAGGGACTTCCCTCACCGCTCCGTCATTATAGAACACCTCATTGGATTCCACATACTCGCTCAACTCGTCGGGGCTCGCTTGTATGTCGTTGACGACCTTAGGATCGTCCGCGTCGCCGTCCCGGGCGCCCCCCGGGCCCGCGCCGGGGCCGCCCTCTCGGCCGCCGCTCTTGACGCGCTTGAGGCGCTCCAGGTCGCCGTAGTAGTAGGCCGTGGCGCGCGGCAGCTCGCCGCTCGGCGCCCTCGTCCCCGCCATCGTCGCGAAGTCTCTCTCGCCCTCGCTCACGTCACACGTATACATATATATATATATCTCTTGCTCTCACTCTTACGCACTAATAAAACTCTCGCTTATCACACTCGATATGGCCTTTCAGGTACTTCGGAAGGGACGGGCGCGGCGGCCGCGACGACCACTACGAAATCACAATTTCATATTAAAGTGACTGCACCTGCAGCTTCGCCCGACTGTCGTCGCAAATCGTTATTTAAATTTTTAGACGAACTTTTTAAATTGTACTTCTTTTGGCGCGTTAGAAAAATTTGATCGGAGGGTATTTTGAGTGTGTAACACGTCATGAAGTTCGTACGGTCTGAAGTACTGCTAATGGTGTGCGACGGCGTATCAGTTTGTCGTTCGATGCAATTAAGCGATTTGCATGAGCTATAAACTTGAAAGATCGTAGTAATTAATATATGTTTACATATACGAATCTCTAAAAACCGTTTACCTCATTCCCAAATTTAATGCAGAAATTTGCCCGACATGCTCAATGTACGCGATTTAAAATTTAACACACGAAATAATTCGGGAAACATCATCGGAAACAGAATTCGCAGCCATCCACACCCCGCGGCGTTAAATCATCGCAGCCGCGCCGGTCCTGCGCGCGCGCCGCGACTTTTACGATACGGGCGCGCGGACTACGCTTTGAGCTTCGACTACAAACGAGGAGTTACCCTCGAGAAGAAATCTTGACAAAAATCACTGGGGTGATGTACTGAAAAGAAAAACCTACGTCTGTATCTATCTTCTGCTGATCTGCATCCCACTGACCGGTTTCCAAAATGAAATGATGCTTCGATCCAACGAAGAGAATCCATGTCTTTATTCATTCATTCAATCCATTTCTTTGAATCGAAGACAGTCACCGGGCAGGGGGCGCGGGCGGGGCGCGGGAGGGAAGTACGGTATTCCGGCTCGAACGGTATTTTCCCGAAGTCGCGTCAGCTGGACTGCTATTATTTTTACGCTGCATCCTGTCAGCCTTCGAGGACTGACACACCACGGAAAGCGAACATTCAGAACATTGTTAGTTTGCATTCGGCATTCAACACCGCGATACGAAATGCGCTGCGGGACCACTTCGGCATTTCCAACGGACCGCCCTCGCGACCGCACCGGCCGCCGAGCGAAAACCGACGCGTCAGCGCGCGGACTGCCGCGCGCACGCCGCCGAGGGCCTAGGTCACTCTGCGAGTGTAAACAGAGTCCTGAATTATTTACAATAACAAACATGTAAGCGTGCAACGTCCGACGTAAACGGACATTCATCATAATCTAGAACATTCAAGTCCATTGAAGAGCGTAAACGACGTAAGCTATCCCCGCCCTCGCGCGTCACGACATAAACAAACAGGGTCTATAAAACGTTTTTGGGCGAGTTATTCCGGTGTCGAATCTTTTTTTTTACGAGCGGGATTAGCAACATTATTAAGCGAAAGGAGCCCGTAGTCCGATTGCATATTATATGGGTCGAGCAGGCACCGACCGAAATGACCTAGTCCTCAGTCGGGGGGGTCCTAAACAGAGAAAGCGTGCCCCCACACGGCCGCAGGCGGGGGCGCGCGTCGGCCGCCCGCCCACCCAGACACGTAACCGACCGCGCTCGATGTAGGTTTATCGCTTCAGCGGCACCCTCGCCCCCGCGTATCCCGGAGTGACGTGACGGCCGCAGCCCACGCGGAGCGGGACCGGGACGCGGGCCGGGCGCAACGGTTACGCGCCGCGGGTGACGTCACGGACCGCCGGGCGAATCGGCTTATGGTTTATTTATTAGACTGGAAGGCGGCGCCGAGCGCGCGGTGCACGGCAGCGCCGAACCGGAACCGGTCAAGGCCGAGACGGGCGCGCGACCGCGACGTCCCGTACGTCGGCGGTGACGGCGCCCGGGCGCCCCCGACGCGGCCGGTGTTCATCGGAAGCGACAATTACACACCGATCGCGTAGTGCACCCGCCGCGGACTCCTACACGCAATAATTATATTATATTTTAACGTGCAATTCTTCTCTTAGGACCTGAAAGTTTTATTTAATTTTAATTATTTTATTAAATAATTAAAACTGCGTCTCCTTAAAAATAAATAATTAAAAAATCCGGGAAAATTTGACACCGTTGTGCTTTGGGCGGCGTCGGCGCCGCCCAAAGCACTTTGTTCCTATATCTTCGAGCGCGAAGTGCTCGGCGTCATCCTTTGAAAGTATTAGAGGTATAAGAAAGTGTCCCGACTGTCTTTAAATATTTCGTCAAATAAATCTTGTAAGGAGCCGACCGTTTCCGGCGACGCTCGCGGCGTTCGATATAGTTTTTTGTACTCAAAAAATATTTAAATTCACCATCGATGAGCCCGTGAATGTAGAAAATGTTTTTAAAAATATTGCATATTCTGTACAAATGTCTGTCGACGCCCGCCCGACGCTGTCGCTCTCGACGAGACGTGCCGTTCCACACAATTTTTAAGCGCAAACATCTTTTCTATTTCAAAAACGATTCTTAACAAATTCATAAAATCATTACAAATAGTACGTTTTTCAAATTTTTTCACTCACCATATCTCTTGCGGGAGTGAACTGATTTCGACCAATTTTCCAGCACGAGCGGCGCCGTCGCTACAAATGGCGCTGGTTCGGTTCTGCTTTCGGTCCGTTCAATAGGTTAGAGATTATAAAAAAAATTGTCAACATTTCTCAAAATTTACGTAATCAATGTGATATCAAATTTCCAGGAAATGCAAGTTTAATGAAGTCCTTTTCAATACTCAAGTCTAATTCCCATCGGCACGTTCGTTCAAAAAATATGCACGGCTCACGCGCACGCGGTCATCCGCCGCAGACCATCAGAAAAGTTACTTGAAGCTCAAAACGTCGACATCCGGTGAAACCTAAATGTTTCAAAATCAGACCGAGTGATGGTCACAGCCGACCGCGAATACCGCCGGCGTCCGCGCGCAGCCGAGGGCCCGCGCGCCCCCGGCGACTGCGGGCGACCGGCGGGGAGCTCGTGCGTGCAGGCGCTCATCTGCGCGCGGGCGCGGGGACGGCGAAAGTCGTCGCGAGCCGGAGAGAGCGGCCGTGCGCGCGCGCCGGGGGGACCGCGCGGCCCGAGGTAGATCGCAGCCTCGCGCTCGCCGTGGAGGCACGGGGCGGGCGTTGTCGTTCGAAACCGAGCAAAATAAGTGTACAAAATTCGGACAGCGAAATCATAGGCGACGGTCCGACGCGGCGCGCCGCCCCCGCCGCCCCCGGCCCCCCCTCCTGCCTTCAGCCGATACGTAACAATCAATTTTCATGTCTATTGTGGAAGAGCCGGCGAAAGCGTCACCGGCGGGGGCGGCGGGGCGGCGCGCTGACCTTGACCGCGCAGCTGAGAGGGTGCGAGGCGCTTCGCGAAGGGGCGCCCGCCGCCGGCCCGCCCCCGCCCTCGCCGCGCCCGCGGACGCCGATGCGCTCGGTGGGCAGACACGTAGGTACTCGGACATTTTCATTTCGCGCTATCAAAATTTCGTAATTTGAACAAATTACGAAATTACCATTTTCAATCCGATTTTCCAAATTGGAATTTTCATCAGATCTTCACGTTTTAGGATCCTAAGAATCTATTTTAATTTTATCACGAATTATGTCTGTTTGTACGTGTGTGTGTGTGTGTGTGTGTGTGTAAGCGTCTAGTAACTTTTGAACGGACGGTGGAACCCTAAACCTTTTCAAAAAAGTATTTCTTTTTTTAATTAATTTTCAGATTACCTCCTACATCTATCGAGACCGAAAGCTAATCAGCTCTTTGTAGGTTATTCGGGGGCTTTGTTAAATAAAACTAAATAAAGTTCACGTTCACTATTATATATTCTCTATTATTAGAGAGGTGCACTTGACCGCGCGCGGAACTCGTACGGAGTTCAAACACGGACTAGACGCATGTTACTCTATGGCTCTATGTGACTATGCTTTGATAATCATGACGTTATGCACTGTGCTCCGATGAAGAAATAAACAGACCTCACCGCGTGTAAATAGATTTATATTTTGTTGCAGTCCAATACTCTTCCCCCGAAAAAGTTGCATGGATCGCAGCAAATTGCGTTAGAACCGGTCGATTTTTTTGGAGATATATCTCACAAAACGAAAAATTCGTAAAAAACTGTTTCTTCAAAATAACTTGTGCAATTCTTAACGGATCCTGATCTGGTCGCGCTCGTCTTTTTCTGTTCAAAAAACTGCGACGAACGCCGTAAAACAGATCAAAATCGAATAACGCGTAATAGCTTTTGCTTATACGAATCCCAGATTTTTGAACTCGAAGAGCTCAAAATTTATTAAAACTACATTTTAGCGCCCACAGAACTCGAAAAAGCACTAAAATTAGTCTTTTAAGGAGCAAGAGCTAAATAATTTACTGTAGGGCTAGTCCGGAATGCCTCGCGTTCGACAGCAATAAGAACTTTCGGGGTTGTCCGTGTCAACCGTTTTTCAAATTTCCGAGCTCGAAAAGCTCAAAAACTCATAGGCAATATTTATGATCCGTAGACCTCAAAAACACGTCGATAAATAATATAGTGAGAAGTTTTAGGGACGGCCTGCACAGCCAACAGTTTTAAAAAATATATTTTTCTTGGCACAGTTCGGGGCGCTCGGGGCGGGGGCGGCGCCGCTGCGAGTACGAGATGGATTCACTCATTTCTGTGTACAATGTATTGTGCATTTTATGCGCATCGTATATAGCCCGCCGCCTGCGCATTTGCCTTCGTTTCTGCACGAACCGGGAGACGAGGGGCCCGACATCCGTTTTAATCGAGTCCGCTTATAGCTATAAATATCCTTATCATTTTACATATCAGCATTGCCCAGAGCGGGGCTCGTGCGCACAAACGTCGCCGATCGATTGCGGAGCATCGGCCGCGGTCGGGCGCCGATTTACCCTGTTTGTGCGTAGTGAAATAAAATTGAAGTTGGCGCAGTGCGGTTAATGCGAACGGCGCGCGAGCGCGGCCGACGCCCCGCGACTGATCGTCAACATTTGTGCGCACGAACCGCGCTGTGTTGAGAGTTTTATTTGTATCCGATGATCGATTTCCGATTTCAAATTTTACATGGACCGAGGGGATCGTTATGGCGTAGCCAGATTATTTATGCGTTTTCAGTGGTCGGATTTTACTTCTTTAAACTTATTTTTCCCGCAAACTTTCGATCGTCTCGATTCATTCGAGGCGTGCGCATGCGCGTGCGCGCGCGCACGCCGGCCGGTCCCCGTGCAGTCGGGGCTGTTGTATGTACCTGTGGCCGTGACTTCGTAACGATGAGATTTTAACTTGACGTATAAAAGCCTCTTTACGTTTTGCGAAAGTCTAACGTTAGCGCATTTTTAAAAGTACACAGCGCGACGTGTCGATTTTCTGATACGAACTGTACCGTAGCATTCAGTGTGGCAAGGAAGTTCTGAATACCGGAGAATGCATTTTCTGCCGGTCACCCGATCTTGATGAGCCAAAGTCTAGTTGTTCTACCAAAATTTGTCAAAATGCCCATTAAGGTGTATTCAGTGACTTCAAAGAGCAGCATGTTGAGGCGGACAAATAGAATTTAGTTTACGGCCTATGGCGTTCCGTCACTCCTACCGGACCGCTTACAGCCGGTTTTCGGTAAACACATTCGACGCACGCGCACGCCCGCCGGTCCTAATTCGTTAAGTTCCCGATGAGCCGATGCTGTCGAATCGGTATCGCGACCGCGATCGCCTCCCGGCTGGGGCGCCGCCCGCCTTGAGGGCGGGCGTCGAAGACCTATACCGAGAGAATCATTATTGGAAAACAAACCGACTACTTTTTGTCCAGTGTTGGGGTTTTGCGAATGTAAAAAAAAACATTTGTGCGAACCTGTTAACATTCATAAAGTCTGTGAATATTGACGGCGCGTAAGTGAAAAGTTCATTCTAACGCGGGAAGACCGTCTAGATGAGCTCAGGCGGCCGCGCAAACTGTCGCCGGTCACGGGGCCGCGGGCAGCGGACGTGTCGGGCGCCGCCCGCGTCCGGACGACGGGTTGGCGCGGAGTCGGCGCGGGACCACGGACTGGACCACCGGGACTCACCCTCGACAGTCGCCAGGTCGATGTCTGCACGGTGCGCAAACGAGGGTTTCTCATTTGAACTGCGGAATGCTATCGCACACACTGTTGTAACCGACGTTACGAGTGCGCTTTGAGGAGATAACGTTTGAGGAGTCTGCAGGTGACCGCCGCTCTCGGCATGTCCTATTCGAAAATACCTGAATTATAAAACCGCACCGCGCGCCGACATCACTTCACGTGTACACATTCAGACGACTCGCGGTCAGGTCGTGAGATGTGATGCTGGTTAGTGGAGACGTCGTCGCTGTACAGTTGTTTTTAAAGAGGTAACCCTTTAAGCCGAACCTGTGGAAAGGGTGTTCAAGAAGCTGGCGTGAGGTACTACATATAGAGTAAGTTATAGTACGAGATACACGTCTGTTGGGAGCGAGGTGTTGTCGTATACTTCCAAGAAAAAACTGAAATTGTTTTCATGAGCATGGCAACAATTTTTCTAACGATAATCTCCTTTGCGGTCATTTGACAAAATTAGAGAGTCACACGGAGATCGGTAAGTTTTAGGCGAGCAGTTTGCTGGTACAGTGTTTATAAGCGATAATTGTCAAGACAGAGTTTCGAGAATATTCGATTACGTCAACTACATCAATACCCGACACGACGAAGTGACCTTTGCGTCAATACAAAAGGCGCACTGACACCCGACATCCCTACTTACAGTTTAAACTAGCGCCACACGCACGTACGTACATGTAAAATAGGCGCTGGCGGTCTATGGTTACTTTTCTCCGTTAATTATCAGCGAGACTGAAAAAATGCGCAAACCGCGAAACGGAGCCGCCACCCCGATTCGAGTGAGGCGAGAAACGATTTCGTGAATACTGTAGATTCGATTACGATCAATCCGATTCGGTTTCCGCTCCGTCGCGTGTCACTGCGCAGCACCGGCGCGGCCGGCCCGGAATGCGCTCTACATAAAGTTCTAACAGCCGAAACCGCGACTGCCGCGTGAAGCGACGACGCGATGCACGGCCCCGCGTCGCCGGCGGAACACGACCTTAACCGCTGCAGCGTGCGCATGCGACTACATGTAAGCCGCGGCGGGGCGGGGGCGTCTCTGTTCTAATTTCGTTTTCAAATTCTGACACGCCAAAGGTCATCGACACGACAAAGCGCTTCGCCCTCGCGACCTCTATATCGCTCGCGCGACGCGCACGCGCATACAGATGAATATGGATGCGAGCTCGCACGCGCACACACTTAAAAAGTTCAAATTAGGAAGGCGAGAATGACGTCATGCGCTGCACCACAGCCGCGTGCGCCGGTGCGAAGTGGGTCAACGAGGCGACACGGCGCGCACGCTAGCAAAACGTGATAACTCGTTATTTTTTATTATTACATTGCATACGGAGCACCGACCAACAGCGTCGGGTGTGCGCCGGCGCCGGCCGCGCTCGCTGTCTGGCGGTCGATTCACTGATCCGGAAACAGATGTTTCAATTCACTATATGTACAGTGCACGAGTGGAAAATTAAATATGTCATTGTTTAATATAGATTCTTGTTCTTTGTTTATTTACTTAAATAAAATACGTGCGAGTTTGTAGAAAAATACGACAATAAAGGCTTTTAGTGAAACCTTAAACCTTTATAAATAAATAAACGAACGAAACCGAACACGTTATGAAAACTCGTTGAAAATTGTAATATAGGCCGAGAGGGTCGTACGCTTGCGCGCGCGCCAAGTACGCAGTGTCACTATATTCCTTACACGAGCACGCAGACAGAGCGACAGGACAGCAACCAGAGCGTCACCTCCTGCGGGCGGCGGCCGCGCCCGCTCACACCGACGGGCCGAGGACCGAACACACGCATAACGCGTAATGTATTTTGCATTTTCTAATTACAATTTTTTACTACAACCCACTTTACTGAACGTCCATCCGCCGGTGCGCTCGACTTATGCTTGTACTTGTACTTTATTCGTTTAATCAGTTTATATCTCTACGGTAATATTATGGTATTCTCATTCGGATTCGATGCGGTTTAATTTTATGTTCTTACTTTTCCACTCGTTTAACCTACAAGAATTTAAAAAGTTACGCCTTTTAAATTTTCATGCAGACGAGTCAATGTGGAGAAATTGATTCTTGCAAATATAAATCGATAACGAGATTTAATCGCCGAATGGATTGCGCTAAAACAACATAGAAGTTTCCATTCACGTACTGCGAAAAAATGGGTCGGACTTGGGAAATCGATAAACGAAATTATTACGCGATCGCCGACGCGAAGCAGCTCGTCCACTCGGCGGACGGCCGCGGCGCAGGCACCGAGGGCTGTCGTCGCGGCGC
>BGZK01002232.1:0-70338 GCA_005406025.1 Eumeta japonica | reverse complement strand
AATTCGTGTAAACCAAAATCAGTAACCTGTACAGAAATAGATTACCCTATTTTAGATAATTCATTTTAATTTATTTTACCTATACTGACAATGGCTTATGTGTTAGTAATTCATAAAACATGCAGGTAAACTATGTGATAATTATGTGCATATACTGATGATCTTATTAACAATACATTATAATTAAATTTCAAAACTTACATAAACAAACATTTTAATGAGAATAAAATCTATAAAATAAACCACAAACTATAACAAATAAATGTAACTAAATTAATGACAATGAATGTGATGTCAGTATCGATATATCGCAACTAAACATACAACGTATTAAAGAATCAAATAAATATAAATATTGAACACATAACAGACATTAAATGCTGAATTGATATATATTTAAGTCAGAATTAACAACAAATCATTATAAATTGAATAAAGTAACTATAAAATTATTCTATGTATCACCACCGTTCGTATACAAAAGAAAAACGAATGACAGACTTACTTGCAACATCCATCTAGACGTAACTACACAGTTTGAGGATTTTAGGTTTCCGTGGAAAACTAAAGGCGACGAATGGATAAATAACATTCCCTGAAAAAAGGAGAGGTAAGCATACTTTATAATGATAAAATTTAATAATATTAAAAAAAAAAAGGTAAAGCAAAAATGAAAATTACCTTAATGAGATCATGTATTAATGAAGATATAAACATTCTATCCAGTTTAATGTCTTCATTCTCAATTATATCCTGTAAAATATATAAAGTGTTAAATGAGGTTGTGTTTATAAATATCCATTTCAGCAAACATTCTTTTGTTTATAAATATTTTTTCTAATATTGTACAGTAAATATAGATTTTAGGATTCATTAGACGGAAACAGATTGTTGGATCATAAATAACCAAAACAAATAAAAAATGTAAAAAATCGGCTAAATGTAAATTAGTCTACTTTGGTTATTTTGATTTTGCATTGGCAATTTTAACTGGCAATGTTGGGCGAAGGTAAAGGAAGGCATGAGAGGAACTAATTCGAGAAACGACCAATTTATTTTTAACTTCCTGCTAAGAAAATTGAAAATTTTCTAAAATTTTCGAGAAGTTATTGGTTTCACCCCATTTTGCAAAAATCGAGTTCTCATCAGATCTCGACGTTCTGAGGGTCTAGGAAGCTTCCCTGATCATCCCTTCGATGATGTCCGTATGTCTGTGTGGATGTGTGTGTTTGTGTGTTTGTGTATATGTGTGGATTTATGTAAACCTCTTACAACTTTTAAACGGCTTGACCGAATCGAGCCTACTAAACGGCGTTCCAAAGAGTTTCACCAAACTTAGATTTCCTGAAAGTTTGGGTCGATTTGGACTGGTAGATTTTGAGACATTTTCAAAAAACTAAGAAAAAAAATTTATTTTAAGTGTTTTTTTTCAAAATAACTTTAAAATGGCTTGACCGATCAATTCCAAAATCTAATCAGTTCTTAACCTATGAAAAACACGTCGATTGCCGCAAACCGGGTCAAAATCGGTTGATTCGTTTGTGAGAAATCGTTGTCGAAAGAAATCGAAAAAAACAGTTTTTTTGGAATAACTACGAAACGGCTTAACCGATCGATTTTAAATTCTAACCAGCTCTTGACCCCGTAAAAACACGTCGATTGCCGCAAACCGGGTCAAAATCGGTTGATTCGTTTGCGAGAAATCGTTGTCGAGAGAAATCGAATCAAACCGTTTTTTACTCAAAAAATCGCGTCAAATCGCGTATATTTTCGAGTGTTTTGAACTCGAAAATAACGGGAAGTTTCAGAGTTGGCCTACAGGGTTAACCTATTTTTGTTTATTGTGTTAATATTATAAACAAAACTATTTTTTTTCACTAATTGAAGATTTATATACATATATTCATTTTATCATAAATAAACATAATACTATGCTACAGTTACAATACTGAATTATTTGAATTTATCAAGAGAAATACTTGAGCACAGATTATAAAACAAACTGCTTTTTAGTATGAACAAATGGCTCTTTTCTAAAATATAAAAATTGATCCTGTGTTGGTAGAGCCATCCCACAGTAGAAACCCGTAAAACATCACACTGCTAAAAAACTGAAGAATATCATAACCGTATGATCTAATCTTCTTAACTGCTTATCTCAGTTTATCAAACTGAGATCTAGCATAGCTCCACTCAAGTTTAGAATCTAAAGCGGCATTTAAAACAATGTCAAAACCATAGCGAGATGTTACTTAATATCATTTTCACATTAACACATTTAACATCAGGCAATTAACATTTTACAAACTTGATTTTCTTTATGTCTAATAATAAATTATTTACAGTTAACTAATTTGAAATTCAAGAAAGAGCACTATTACATCTAACACTCTTTATTCCTATGAATTCTATAAAGCAAAGAAGTATCATATGCAAACCAAACAGGTTACTCAATATCTGAGCCAAACAACAAACTAACAAACAAGTAATGTAAAGTAAAAAACTGACCGAGAGCATGTCGGACTATGCTCAATGTAGAATTCCGAAGCCGTTAGTAAAAAGAAATGGATTTTATAGATGAAGAAACAACATTGTTACACTTTTTTCCATGTTTCCGCAAATTATAAGTATAAGGTCGTAAGTCGCCTATAACTAGACAAACAAGATGGTGTGTTGACTATTATTCTTAAGTACAGAATTGTGCTTCAAAGTCTTACTAAATAATTAATTGTTAATTGGTAAAATTAAAAACTACTATACATGTCAAAAATGCCAATATCTCTAAAATTACCGATTCTTTGACATGTTAATTTTTGACTTTAACAGTAATAACTTAACTATTGCAAAAGAGAATTTGAAGCACACCGCTGTTAAACTAGTGTAAAGCAAAGTGCGCCAGTAAAAGAGCGTATTTTTGTGGCACTTACGTCCTTTTGTTGATAAACGCAGTTTTTCGACAATAACTCAAAAACAGTTTATCCGATCATGTTCAAAATAATTTTAGTTAAAAGTATTTATTAATTGTTATCTTCGTAATTTTTTTCATATTTTTTGGACATACAGTTTAAAAAATAATATTTCCGAAATTATTCAATTCATCAAAAAAGTTACTTAGAAACCTTAGTGTTTTTAAAAGAACTGTCGAAATATATGCAATACATTGATGTTGGCTGAAAAAAAATTTATTCAACTTTTGATACATGTATGGAGTGCCCCCCCCCTCCCCCGGCCCCAATTTCGGCTTATAGAAGATACTTATACTCTGATTTCATCATCAATATAGATCTTGTAGTTTTTGAATAAAATGCCTATGACATACGGACAGACGAACAGACATGACGAAACTACAAGGATTCCCTTTTTTCCACTTTGGTTCGGAACCCTAAAAAGGAAGGAACCTCAAAATAGATTTCTGAAGACTCCCATTATTATTTATTATTCGATAGATTTAACCCATTCGCGATTATCACCCACGTTCAATACTTGAGTATGAGAGGTTGAATTTTAGTATATAGTATTATACACATTATTTATTTGTAATGTCACAGTGCTTTCATTTATTACATTATTTAATTAGTATTTGGTAAATAACTCAATCAATGCTTTGGAAAAAAATACAAAAAGAAATATTTATCATATTACTAATCTATATAATGTATTTAAAATTCTATTTGTATTTTTTCTTTATCAAATATTGCAAGGGAATCATGTTAACAAATCATATTCATATCGTTGCTGTATTGGGTAGTTACTAAGTGACATTTTAGTCGAAAATGGGATAATAGCATGTCATGAGTACATGAGTACATCTATGTATGCGATACATTTATATTACTGTGCGTAACATACTTATTGCACAAAATGAAAATGTTTTTTGTGCCATAAAATACGTAAGTAACTTAATTATGTAGTAAACATATTAGGTAGGGGAAAAAGTTTTTTCATATTTTATAACTAAAAGTTGCAATAAAATCTCTATGCTTGTTCTGATTGTATGTGACTAGTTTTGATACCATTATGGCCAGTTTCTTGTTACTTTTGAATGAATCTCCTTTGTAATCGTTCAAACATTTCATACACTTATCAGCTGCAAAAAGTGTAATCAGTTGTATGTAACTGTTATTAAGTAACATTATTTAACCTGTTACCCAAAAAATATTTTTTAAACTTTTTTACCAGCGACAGAGAACAAATTCTCGGCTGATTGACATTCATACAAAGGAAAGAGGAATGTCGCACAGCTAAAAATGTCGATAAGAAAAGATCAAAAACACATTCTTAATTTATGTCTGCTACAAATGATCTTCAGTTTGTACTTCTAATTCCAGCTGGTTCGATCTATTACTGACGTAAATTTCGTGTACATAATTTAACCATTTATGAAGCTAGAAAGCCAGAGGATTATTACTATTACAGTAACCGTCATCTGGCTTTTTGATATTGATGGCTGGCTGATATAAATGAGTTGAACGGTAGAAGAGGAAGCATTGAAATATGTAGTGTACTATGTACTTAGCTAATACAACTACCAGATAGTATAAAGAAGTGCCCATATTTTCGGACACATGCTCATGCCAAAATAGAAACCAGTACATTGCAGCTTTTTCCTGTACCTTATTCAAAAAACAAATTTTGAAATAATCGATGAAAAATATGTAGAAAGTGGCCACACAACAGCTTTCAAAGTTCGATTGAAAAAGAAATCCGATACTCATCAGTATATTCAATGATTGATTGGTAAAATATAATGCAAAGGGTAAAATCTTTGAGAAATAGACCTACGGCTAAGCCGAACAGTGTTCAAGAAACTAACATGTAAAGAAACGATTGACGTAAACACTATTAATAAATGGATTATAAATAACCGTAATATAGATAAAAATGGTGATATTAATCACTGGTTGAAGGTCAAACGCTTGAAGCTTGCAAAAAATGCCCAGGGATTATCAAATTCGGATACGATCACACCAGTTCGTTTTAGAATTAAATACACTATCATCTGTTTCGGATACATAACCTTCTAAGTCTATTCATAAAAATAGACAACGATCAACAAAAACAGACTGAAACGACTATGGAATTGCCAACAATAGATTCAGATCTAAAAGTTATAAAAAACTCATTCCCATTACTAGTACCAGGAAAAAAGATCTATTGAATTTGTACAAAAAAAAAGAATCATTCCAAACAAGGTGCATTTAAGGTAGGAAGACTTGCCAGCCAACAGATGTCTCAAAGTCAGGTCACTAGTACCTGAATTCACTGAAGACACAGACGAAGAAGATTTATAATGATTCATAATAAAAAAAAAATTTATTCATAAGATTTTTTCATTATTTGCACTGATAGACAAAAATGTAACAATAAATGCTTTTGTTACATTTTTGTCTATCGTTTTTAGTTTTATTTTTATTGATTTTTATAAAAGCAAATTTTAATTGCAATTTAATAGGAATATAGTACGATAGATGATTTTAGTAAAATTGGACTTATCTAACTCGTGGTGATTTTTAATTTTCTTCACACCAAAAGTTATAAAGTGCATTGTTTTCTAAAAAAAACTACTGATGCAAAATGCATAACTGTAAATGTTAAATGGGATTTGTACAAACAAGTTTATTGTTCAGTAATAGAACGCATTTGCACAATAATATGTTTGTGTGTTATATACAGAACTTTTAAATAAACCAATATAAAAACTCCATTATCTGGAAGTGACATTGTCAGTTAATAACTTTTCGCAATAAAGCGACAATACGTCATTAGGATAAAGGAACACATATAAATAAATAATACTAGAGTTTCAAAATTATTACATCAATCACTCACATATAAACTGCCTTTGGCACAGTAGTCGGTGATGAGCAGAACCCGCAGCGGCTCCACCACCGCGCCAATGAACGAGTTGAGATTGTCATGGCGCAGTTCACGCAACAGCCGCATCTCCTTCATCACATCACGCGATATATCCTGCGTCACGCACGCAACACTATTATAGTTCTACATGCGTGTACTTGTGTTCATAGCTATAAAACCAATTCAACAGCCCACATCAACCCACTGTCTACATCATACAAAGCTAAATGTATTTTCAAGCCAAATTATTGATGGTTCAACTTTAATATATCCCCTTTTAATTGCATTTGACACCAACTTTATTATAAAAATTCAACCACATCTAGAATAAGCTATTCCCTTGTAAGAAAGCAATGTATTATTATTTTTATGCACATCTTTAATGATAATATATGAATATGCTATTAAACCCACAAAAAAAAGCTAATGTTACAAAAAATAAAGCAAATAACCATATAGTATTACCACAGAACACAAAAGCAATTTGTGAAACAATTAGAAGCCGAACAAAAGTTTCAAGATTAACACAATATTCTTTCCAAATAACAAGGACAATCACGATTTTGAGAAATTCATTAGTTACCTACGTTAAACTTAAGGGATTTTCTCTTGCCCTTTATTTGATTTAATGAACTGACTGCTGAGGAACTTCCACACTGCACACAATAAAATTTTGTCAAGTTTTGCTCATTAATCTCAAAAAAATAATTTTATATCTACAAACTGACATTCATCGTCAAGTGTTGAATTTTTTCAGCTGTTAAAATTATAAACACAAACCTTTTTTTTAGAGAACTTCAATTCCTTAATTCGGACTACATTTCCTCGGAACTGCGCAGTTGTAGCAAAAATTTGTGGACAGCATCTACTTTCGTATGATATACCACTGGCCAGACTCAACTAAAACCAAATTAGGAAATAAGTAAATATAATTAAAATCACTTGTACGTCAGTATGGTCTATGTTTTGAGATGTCCAGTGCTCAATTTTGCTAATTATTTTAATCCATACTTATAGAATCCCAAAAAATCAATAAGCCACTTCAATAAAACCAACTATTTATTTATTTACATAATACAAATTAATATATGTATATATATATATATGTAAAACAGTCATAATGTGGCTGTCAGTTCTACGTGACATCAAACAAAATCTAAATCATGTACTAAATAAATAGCTACAGTTCATGCAGTAAATGGGATTTCTTCAATGGATGTCTATGTTTGTCTCTACAACAAAAACATAATGAAATAAAACGAAATTTCAATTTTGTTTTTTTTAGATTTAAATTTAGTTGTTCATCACATTTGAATAGGGTATAGGGAACAAAAAAAAGATTACATGAAAATTAACTTGACTTATTCTAGTAATAGATGAAATTTATACCTTACTAGGTGACCAAACTAATCCACTTGGATAATAGCCAACTATTTCGTGAGGATCTATCTTCCAAAGAAGGCCTTCGATTTCCTGCTCTATCTTCCATTTCCTGTATATGCTAACGGTAACGACCAAAACGCAGAACAAAGTCACTGCAAGGGTTCCAGCCACCACCAACGAGGTTATTTGGGAGTCGTCTTTTGGACACTTTTCATTAAGGAAACCACAAGACGGTTCATCCTCTGGTTTCACGTTGTCTGGCCAATCGATTGGAATACGAGGATTTAATTTGTATTCCTACAAAATTGTACTTACTTATTGCAAGAGCTATTTTTAGTGTTTTAAAACAACATATAATTTATTGCACAGTCAATCTATGTGTATAAAAACAATGTCCTAACTGATTCATTCACTGACTCATATCCTAACTCAAGCTGTCAAAAAAACAAATTTAAAATCGTTGATGAATTTATATTGTAGGCATTTTTAAGAGCTTCCTCAAAATTTAAGCCCTAACAATTTTTTTCATTTTATCAAGTTACTCGAAACTTGGTAGTACTCATTGGTACAATAAATGGAAAACATGTAGTTTGAGGTTGTTAAAATTTTTCAAAGCTTGAAATGAAAAATTTGTTCGTAGTATGAGTAAAAAGGTACACTTTGTATTGAGCCGAGTTTATTTTTGCATAAATATCGTTTCACATATGAAAAAAAAAATTGTTACAAAGCCATGTACTACGGCGGACGCGACAGTAGTGGCGCAGACGCGAACAATCCCTGCGCGGGGTATGGCGTTGTAGGAGGTGTCTTACAACGCCATTCCCCGCGCAGCGCACTGTCTGATGTGCAATATAGTGGGACGATTTTGTGACCGAGAGCGGAACAACAGCTGGAAATATATATATATATATATAACGAAACTGGCTTTGTAACCGAGAACAGAGCCGAAATCTAAGTCTAGTGGAATTGGAATATGAAGTAACAGGGACCAGAATTTAATCCAGAACCAAAACGCGATCGTGATCAGAATAATTGAGAACTAGCTCGAAAACGGTACTAGGAAGGGATATATAAAATATGAAGCAGTTTGTTCATGAGGTCGAAGCCACAGTACGACAGCTTATACATTCATATTTTAATCATTTTGTCACATATACTACAACTAAAAGAACAGATTTTTCCAAAATTCGAAGGGCTACATACAAAGTTTTCCATACTTTTTTTCACCTTGCTGTATTTATATTAACATTTATTCAATTACCTATTGTCAACATTACAATGATAATAGATTAAAGTATCAAAAAAAATGATATAGTAGAAATTTTGAAGGAAAAAGTGAATAACACAGTATATTAATAAGAACCTCAAGGTTAAGTATAACAATCCTTCGACGCAATTATAAGCCACAGTACAAAAATAAATATACTCACAGGAAATTCTCTACTGCTCTGTTGAAAGTGGCCAACAGGTATCATACTATATGAACAGTTAATATTATTGTTATATTCATCACTAAAGTTAGTTGGCTTAAAAGCAAGTACTGAAAAATTCCCTTCTGAATCTGCTCTTTCATCCAATCTCACAGACATACCTGATATGCCTGAAAAATAAAAAAAACATATGGTATCTATTTCCATTTTTTCACAGAAATACTTTACAAGCTGACACAAACACAAACACAGAATTAAAGTTTATTGTTGTCACATTTATTTATTTATTTTTTAATTATTTATTGTTAAGCGGAAAATTTTCAATAAATCAAATACACTTACTTTTGTATGGAGTACTACGTATCATAGTCGCGATAATTTTTGAACCATTAGTTACAACTTCTAAAACTTTTTTTTGGGTCAAAGGTTTTTCATTTTTCAATAACATATCCAAGGCAAGTGCATAAAGCCTCACGGAATCATAAAGATATGCTGCATAAATTGAAACAAACTGTAAAGAAAGGTAAAATTATACAATGAGGGAAATAATATATGATAAAAACCTTACAATACTTTTATTTAATAACTTTTTAAAAAGATAAATATTAATACAAAAAAACTGAAATCACAGTGAAATTTTTCAAAATATTATGTTATTTCAAACTTTATCATAAACAAAACTTTTAAGGACTAAAAGTCAAAATTTATACAGAAAACCATTGTATTTTGTTTTTCTCCATCTAAACGTTTTAAAGGTAGATAAAACAAGAACAATTTTTGAACAAAAGAATAATATTTACTTATTTATATGTACAATAATAAAAGTATTATTATTTCATTGTTATTAATATTATTATACTAAAATTTTAATTCATGACATATTATCAATTTGATATAAATAATATCAAATAAAATAAAATGGAACAAAAAAGAATTAAGCATGAATAGAAACCAAAAAAAATTTATGATATTCCATAGCGATTTTAAAATTTACCACAAATGTTTAAGATAACATACCTTATTGAATTTGTTTTCAAAAACTGCAGGTAATTCAAAAGCAAAAGGTTTCATCATATTGTACTCGCGCACGCGGGCCGTGAAGTTCTCATAATCGCGCGTTGGCTCCGACGAGACCACGACCAACAACGACTGTGCGCGCTTCTTGAAGTCAGGCGTACTGGGGCAAGTCACTTGTAAACCTCTCTCTTCCGTCTCTGATGAAGAATTCATTATATAGTGTTGACATAATTGAAAGATATAAAATTTATTATCGGTAGATAACAATCACTAAAAAATTATTTCAATAAATGAACACTAAAATGAGTGCCAGAAAGGAGAAATAGATTAATTCCACGTGTATAAATGTTCGAACTTCGCCTGCGCATGTATTTCTAATAGCTGGTAACATGTAGGCTTATTTTAAATACACAGGTACCATTTATTATATTTTATAGCACACAATTGTTTGACTACTCCTTAATGTTTCGAATATTCTAATACTTTTCTTTTTCTAACTTCCAGAGCACTTGTAAAATAATTAATGTTTTACAATATTAATTATTTTTGGCTTTTGACTTCCCAAAGTCCATGTCCAGGTGGTCACACGTAAATGAAAACAGCAGTTTTACAATTTTTTTGTTCAAAATACTTTAAAAATTGGACAAAAGGAAAGACATAAGCCTTTTTTCGTTTTCGTATTTCGGATTTGACGTCACAAAGCTTTTGACCTGCTCCTTGTCGCGCATTGTCACATTTCGTTGACCAACCCCCCCCCCCCCCCCGCCCATCTTGTTACGTAATTTATGGATGGCCTCTTTGCAATAATAAAATTGTATTTAATTATTGTAAAGTTAATCAATAGTCTTTGCCTGACATTAAGTCGGGCAAACATTATTTCGCAAACCAAATGTTATCTTAGTGTTAGCAATAATAATAAATAATGAACAAAAAGACTAAAATTCTATCTTGTCAGTAATAATATAATTAGACGTACGGCGAACAAGTAAAAAATATTACGAAATTAAAATTACAAAGTCATAAAAAAATACAAAAATAAAATTTTAAGGGCTATGTAAAAATTAATATCAACTGGACAAACCTAGATATCACAAAGAGGAAAATAAAATTGTTAAAATCATTTACATTAACGTTTAGTTTCTGATCAAAGAGAAAATGCACTTTTATTCAACATCAAGAATATCCACACTCTTATCAAAAATTGAAATAAATTTACAATCAATTCAGAAAAAGTTTTCATAAAAACAAATAAGCTAAAAGTTAATACTAGAAAACAAATTAAAAGCGAATACAAAATTCAAATTTAATTTTCACACAGCATTTACATCACTTAACATTGTGTAACTCACTTATTAAATATTTCAAGGCTTCTTTTGGTGAATAGGTTACCATATCTACAAAGATGACCATATATTCGCCTTTAGCAAACAGCTGCAGAGACTCCATCGCCGTCATCATTTCTATTAGCCCCGATGGCGATCCTAAGAAAACGTATACTGAAAAGCAAAGCCTTATTTAAGACAAACTATTAGCAGTGATATTATGTGAACAATGAGCTTTCAAAAACATACTCCGTGTTCTGTTCTTTGTCTCCTGTATGAACTGATACCAAAAGCCGGGTGCACAACATGTCATTTTTTCTTCACAACATTTGAACCCATCTATGACTGTCCTTTGATGGTTGACAGTCATGTTATTCTTTTTAGCGTGGTTTTCTAAAGTTAATGCAACTGTATCCCATGGTTCTTCATATAAAATAGAAAATTTGTTCCATCTATAATAGCGCAATAGCGAAATTACAGATTTGGTCGCCTAAAACATAAATTATCACATTTATACTATTCCTGTGTGCACATATAAAATTGTTCACAAAGCAAAAAAGCGAAATTCCTTTGCCTAATGAAAAATTTACTATATAACAGGCGTTTTATGTTCAGGTATAATACACACGATATCGATATTTGCGTAACTAAAACAAAGTATTTAATATTTAAGTTTCTTTTTCATATGTTAAAAATTGTATGACGGTCCACTGAAATTATCCTCACCCAAATTAACGTTTCGGTATTCCAATTCTGTAGTTAATTAATAACTATCAAAACAAGGACCAAATATTTATTTCCTTCATTTTATATTGAAAATTTAAGAATAATACAAAACAAGGTCAAGTCACTATACCTGGGTATCTGGCGGTTCTAGTCTTGCAAAATTGGAAAGACTTGATGTTTTATAATCGGAACATTTCTGAAAAAAAAAAAGAAAACGAAAGTTAAAGGAAGTCGTGATTTACTCCCATAATTTATTGAGAATAAGTTGTTTAAATTTAAAATACATGTAGTTATTTGGGTAATACCCAAATGAGTATTTATTGGAGTTCCTAAAACAAAACATCTACTTATTGTACACCAATAACGAGTCCATCCCGACTACGCCGTATTAAGAAAATAGGAATTAATTACAAAAGTGTTAAAGTAATATATAGTAGATGTTATGAAAGATTCGAGATTTATGGCAAACATGCTATCACTGCCGCAGCTGCACAGTATCGCAAACGAGACGTCTTCATTTGCTTAGTGACGAGATCTTGTAAACATTTTAGGTCACTGATCTGCCCTCTGACGTCGAAACATAATGATATTTTGCAAGCATACCATCAAAGCAGTAATTATAACAAGACGTCACTAAAGTATACTGATCGAAAGCTTAAACACACAGATTAAACCTTTCTCGTGTCCGCTCCACTGCCCGATGACTTAAAAAATAATATTTAATTATCATCCAGTTTTTGGACAGTTATACGTTTTAATGTTATTCGGATAAATGGAGACAAGACGACGTCCTTTTAAAAGCGACTTTCATTAGTTTAAGACCAGTTAGAAAAAAATGCATATATTTGTATTAATATTATAAAGCAGGTATGGGCGACTTTAGACATGTTGTGGGCCAAACTTTAGTGTGCAAATACGTTCGCGGGCCGCATTCAAAAGTAGTGTTTTAAAGTAGTGTTCATAATTTTCAGCGATAGATATCAGACATGATTTTTTTCAAAATGTCTCGCGGGCCGGAGCAAATCTTAGAGCGGGTCGCATGCGGCCCGCGAGCCGGCTGTTGCCCACATATGACGTAGTGTGAAAATTTAATTATCTGACTGACAAACTCATTAATACAGAAATGTACCTATTGAGGACAAATGGTTTTGAGCAGTAGATTTGTGTTGTGACGTAGATAATAAGGTACTACATCATTCATGTAGCCACACGGTAATTGCGTCGCTTTATATATACATATCAGAACTGATAACTATTTTCATGATTGTTTAGGGTTTTTAGTTCTTTACGGTTCTATAGACAACAAGGAACCCTAATAGTTTCACCATGTCGGTCCATCCGTTCGTCTGTCCGCGACGTAAGTCAGAGACTCTTAGTACTAGAAAACTGTAATTTGGTATTCGTATACATATTACGCACACCCATTAAGCGAGAATAAAATCTTTAAAAAAAATAATGATTCCTCCCTTATACATAAATTGGGGATGATTTTTTTTTGTCGTCTCCTCCATGATGTGGGACATCGTTGGATAACTCATTCAAATGCACTGTGAACCATTATGAAAGCCATATTTCATATTAGGGATCCGTTTGCGAAATATTAAGTTATAAAATGTCATTCTTTAGTTGTTAACCAAGTATCACCCCCTGTCAGCTAAATGGTTATATGATTGGATATGTGAATAAATTCATGGCAGTAGTTATACATTATGAAGTTAAAAGGAAAACTATCACAACTAAGTAAACTTTAAAAGTTAATGAGTAACAGTGTACCGACTTATAAAATGTACTTGGAGAAGTAAATTAAAATTTCCTACAAATTTCATTGAAAATTACTTAGGTGACGTTGTCGGTTGTGCAAAACAGGTAGTGAATATAAGTTTATGTCATATAAAATTGTGGAAATATAAAATTATAACATCCTCAACACCCGTCCATATGGATCCGTTTTTAGACGTTGTTAACCGTTAAACCGTGAACTCTATCGATAGGTCCACATCAAACCAAAACCCGCTTCCAAGTCCACATATTTTAACGGACAACTAGAAACCCCGTCCTGCGCGTAGCCCCGGCACTACTTCGGCCAGTTTTTTTATTACATGATGCGATAATTTTATTATGACCGTGCAATTCATTCGCACTATTTATACATACGATTTTTCGATATTTCAACAACAAAAACGCCGTCAACCCCCCATAATTCACTTACGAACCACATTAAGCTTAACACAGTAGCACTATCCAAAAGCATAAATACATGAATAGCCACGTCACCGTGGAAGCCAATGATGGGCGGACGCTAAAATTATAGAAAAGACGGCATCGTACCGGTAATTGATTTTGACGCTGGTCCTCGTATTCACTAAATTATCAAATGTTTTGTTCAATTTTTGCCAAGTCAATTGGGTTGAACAATTTTCAATTATAAATCTGTCTATTTTATTCCCTATTTTTATTATCTATAAATTATTATATTTAATAGATATGTGCATTCTTTGGATCAGACCGGGTTATTGTTACATATCATATATAGTTACGTACTTACCAATCTCGTATTGAAATTCCTTCAACTTTTTTATTGCCTCTTTTTGAGATACAAAAGACGCAATAAAATAAATAACAATTTAAATAGAATAAAAAATAAATAAAAGAAAGGAAAGCGAATACCAAGAATATAAATAGGTTTGACAACGTGATGTGGCAAAACGACAAAACCGCGGCCGCTGCTAATGGCAAAACAACTTTGATTTATTGTTGCAGACGAATAGATAACTTTAGATTTATATACATAACTAAGCGACGAAGTAAATTTAGGACGACAGTCTTATTGCATTGTATTCTGCAATAACATATTAATCATAATGGAACGATTTTATCTAGATAAAATCCATTCGCAGTTGGCCTATTTTAAATTATTCAGATCAATATTAGCATTAAAATAATATAGCGAAAACCTGACAAAGTAAACAGTCAGTGTAAACAAAATTGAATTATTCTTATCAGTGCTGGAACGAGAACCATTAATAATTTACTAATAAGCTATTTTATCTGTAACGAGAAACACTTTATATTAAATTATGAGCCGATAGCAAGAAATGTATGTTATCATTTTACAGGCAAAATAAGCAAATGGCAAAACCGACGGAAAAGAGAAATATAATTGAAACTGGGTGCAACATGATCCCTTCATATTTAAATTTTTTTAAAAAAACGGCGATCTCTAAAAGTGGAATAAAGAGATGGACAAGGTGATATAAAAAAAAAAAATCATATAAGCACGGAACCAGAATATAAACTAAAACGAATACATAACGAAGTCAACAACATCTTTAAATAAATAAATATTCCTAAAATCGCAATAGGATATGCCATAATTGAATAAAACATATATATTTCAAAATAGTTTGTACACGTTACTTAATATCGACTACTATATTCAATTCTGGAAAAATATTGTTTTAAGTCATGTTTGTGGGTAAATATGTTATATAATTTTACAACTTTTTTATCCGACTGCCAAGGAAGGGTATTGTTTTTCGCGCGTATCTAGCATGTGTTTGTAAATTTCTATATTGACGCGTATCTTCCAAACGGCTGGATGGATTTCGACAATTAAGGTATCGTTAGATTCGTCTCAAAAACCCAAGTATCCTTAGATAGGTATTTAAAAAGAAAAGCAAAATGGCGGATTTTTGGCGCCAAATTTTAAGTAGTTCAAAAATTTTTTTTAACCAAAC
Organism: Eumeta japonica; assembly: GCA_005406025.1. NCBI lineage: Eukaryota > Metazoa > Arthropoda > Insecta > Lepidoptera > Psychidae > Eumeta > Eumeta japonica. The sequence continues at coordinate 54,867 of BGZK01002232.1, read as the reverse complement.
CTACCGAGTAGGGTATCAAAAAAAAAGAGAATCAAATCGAGATTACAAAAATATACATATGTCATGTATTTCAACTTAATCATTAATAATTACAATTATTTTAATTTAACTATTCGAATAAATTTGTAATCATGGTCGTATTTTTCTTTGAATCGACTAAGTGTGTGTTGAACATTGTATTACGCCGGTATAGTGAATTGAACCGCCTACGTCAATTATAATTTTCATTTGTATTTTGTTTGACACGCTATCAATAGTACTTATCAATCATCTCTACATTTTACCTGATTTACAAGTCATAAAAGTACACGCTTTCGGTCATAGGAATGTGCCAGACGAAACACAAAGAAATCTAAAATAAAATTATAATTAAAACATTTTAAAAACCGACTGCAAAAATGAACAGATAAGCAACGCACTGAAAAGACCGAAACAAGATTGAGAAAACAAACTACTAAAACCTAATTAACTCTACTTTGATTTAACAGACTAGATTATGAGCTGAAAGCCTAAATTAAATAATTTACATTATGTTTGGTAGCAGGCGGGATCTATTTTAATTTGCAAATGGGTGCTGCCTGCTACCAAACATAATGTAAATTATTTAATTTAGGCTTTCAGCTCATAATCTAGTCTGTTAAACCAACAAAGAGGTAATTAGGTTTTAGTAGTTTGTTTTCTTAATCTAGTTTCGATCGTTTTAGTGCGTTGCATATCTGTTGATTTTTTGCAGTCGGATTCATTTTTCAATTAGTAATTTTTTAATGTACAATAACAATTATGAAGGGATTCAATAATTTTTATTCTTTTAGACGACCTAAGCTTTTTTAAACCCATTCGACCATGTTTCGTGGCGTTCAAGTAGTTTCAGTAGTGCAGCCTCTGTGAGATAACACATGAACGCATGTCCACATAAGCGATTATATAATTATGGTGTTAAAATTCTATGTCACAATCTTCCATAGAGTAATTAAACGTAGTCGGATAATAAAGATATATGCTAGAATAATATAAAATGAATGCTTTAATATTTTTACTATACGTCATAAATGTGTTCGGAGCATACGCGTACTCACATAGGAGATCATGGGGAGGTTCCTGGCCTGCGCGACTATAGCTTCGGTGTGACAGTGGCCCTCGGGTCCGAAGAACGCGACCACGCCCGAGCAAGTCATGTCGGTGATGAGCCGCGTCGCCGTCACCGTGTCGCCCCTCGTGTCGTTCCAGACCATCAGCAGGCGCACGTCCGGCAGTATCTCGGTGCTGTTGTTGATCTGTCGAACGAAACGATCGCTTTACTCCCCGCGGCCATGGGGCTATAGTGCGAGTTTGGGACTGCCACTATACCATTTGAGTTTATTTGAATGATGTCACTTACACATTACCATACCGATTATGTTAATCGCAAACTAGACAGGAATTATTATATAACTCACATCCGATTCTCGGATTCCGTTAAGATTTAACATTAACCTTTTTTTGGAATGAACCGTAGAGTAATCGTATGCGTCAAAAACTGTAATTTCTGTTGTAATATGCATTCGATGTGGACAGCAATAATTTTACGATACAAGCGAACGGACACAGACCTCCTCGAGTGCCATGGTCATAGCCCCCGATATGGCGAGGCCCTGACGGCCGCGAAGCTCGCCCGTGATCGAGGGCAGGTAACCGATGGTGAGGTTGAACTCCTTGAAAGGCGTCGCGAGCCCCGGCAGGCCCAGCGCCGCGAGCGCCAGCAACAGCACCCGCGCGCCGCGCCTCATGCCGCCGCAGCCGCCTTCAACGCCACTACAACTGACACCGAAACCGAAATCATCAATAAATAGCATTATATTAGGCATAATTTAAAACGCCACGCATTACCTAAGTTACATAAAAAATGAACAAATATAGTAGCTAATTAACCCAAAACATTTATAAACCATTTTAAATCAAATGTACATAATTTTATTTTTCAATTTTTCGATCATATATGACAAATTTAAATCTATAATTGAGCACCACAAGTGTAGGTTAAGTAAGCTATTGAAATAGTAATACAATAAACCATATACAAAAAAAGAAAAGTATGCTAAGTGATAGTCTCCATGATGCATATTAATTCTGGCACAATATATTATGAAATTGCTTCTAAATTGAAAGTAAACTTCTTTATTGCATTATAATACTGGCTGGATGATATTTTGCCTTCTTTTTTTTAAAAAAATGTTTTTTTTTTTTTTAATTATCTACTCTAAAAAATCTACTATCATTGACTTCTGTTATGTATGCCAAATCTTACATCCGGGAATGTATGAAAACTGAATTTTAACATTCCATTCACACGGGTTATATTAAGAAGTGTGTTTATTAATGTTGACCAACCACCACACGCTAAACACAAAATTATCTATGCATTTCCCAAAACTCATATAGATAAACGAGTTGTCCCAAATGTGAAACTAAGTTATCTATCCATATATCCAAAACGTTGAAGCTCGTTTAATAATATGAGATAAACTTGACTCATGCACTTCTAGATAACATGCTTATTTGTTTCAAAATCATATGAAATGTTTCATCTCACTGCAATTAATTAAAACACGATGTCATCACAGGTCTTTTTTACTACCGACAGTCCTCTGCTGTCGATCAAGTCTTAATATTGTTCAGATGTTTATACAAAAGTTTTAACAGTTTAGTTTTATTCAAATTTTAAATTGAAACAATGCCGAACACGCCTCCAATGCGTGGTGGAAGGAAGTTTAAAATTACACGTTTTCCGGCACTATAGTGGAATTATTGCAACGTTCAAGAATTGAGTTTGGCAGTACGCGACCGAGGCTGCAGCGGGGCCGGAGCGGGCGGGGTGAGGCGGCGATTAGTCCAATTGGCGTGCCGCTGTTTTGACAACACGCTCTCGGCCGCTGCACGAGCCGCCGCGCGCGCCGCCCGGCCGCGATCTCGCCTCGAGATAACGTCACAGATAACGCTCTCCCGCCGTTTATTTTTAGATGTTAATAAAAAGGTAATGCGATTATGATTACATTCTGTGCTCCGGCAAATATTTACCCATTGACGGACCACTCGATAACTTGCACACCACGAAACGTACCCGACACGCCAGCGCCACGCGGAAGTGCGGCGCGACTCGCGGACGTCCATATTACAAATAAATACAGAGATATTCACATCGTGATCGGAGGACGAATAAACAGCAATTTCAACGTTTGCCCGTTTGTTCTATTTTAAACTGAGAGTATTTGCACGATATGGCTATTAATAGCGCGTCCAACAAACGAGTCGGAGAAGATATCCTCATCCAATATTGAATTCATTGCACAAACAAGTTTCAGCTTGGTAATACATAGTTGGCGCAAAGTTCTTATCGACCGTTTAATATATATTTTTTTTATACAGACATTAATTAAAACCAAGGTCAATAGAATCGGATAATACTCAAGTTTAATACAAATTAGTAGAATCACTAGACAAAATAACACACCGAAAAAAAATGTATGGTGCACATCCTTTTCATCTAGATTTTCCTTTCTACCTATCTGCGTGACCAGAGATAACGAGCTTTACTAATTTAATTTTAATGACAAAAACTATGAAGTAATATAATCATACAAACAATACACAAACTATATTGCACTGATTATGTCTGACGCTGGACTGTGGGAGGTCAGGCTGAAAAGAAATCTCTTTGATCACATGTACTGGCCGTTTATGTATTATTATATTATAGTAACCGGAGTTTATTCCTTTTTGGATATCACTAACGAAAATTTGTGTGGCGCGATTGATTCCTCATTGGCTTCTGTTTGCTTTGATCAGGTCGCAATAAAAAATGTAAATGTTAAAAATCGCATCTCAATCATTAAATTGCTCAATGAAAATACGCCATCGCTGATGAGACAATGTATATTTGACGTTCAGCGTTTCTTGTCCTACTGAATTTATCATAATGTTTAGTTCGAGAAGTTTAAATAAAGTCTACAAGAGCCTCGAGACCACAGATAGTTAGCGACTCGTTTGCGCCGCTACTACAGGCGAAATGCTAACAAAGTTGAAAAAAAAAATTTTAGAAATCGGGCGAACTGAAATGGAAAATCACTAGTAAGAAACACATCAAAGAAGTAATTCATCGATGTATTAGACATGTCGTAGGTCCGTGCACAGAGGGTCCTTCAAATTTTTACTCCGTCATGGAGCGACGTATGAGTTGTTGCGAGACGTTTTTTATTACGAATAAGAGGCAAAGAAGTGGGAATCGTTTTTAAACTAATAACCTATAATGAGACCCGGATCAGTGGAGCAAACAAGAATAGTTCCAGTGGCAAATTCAAGATGAGAAGTGTCGGTAGTTTAATATTCGTCCATCAACTGGGAAACTAATGACAACTATATTTTGGAATATTGAAGTCATATTACAAATAGATTATTTATTAAAAAAAAAATTCTAAGTGCCATGCAATATACTACTATGTTGCACCAACTACGAGAGAGAGAAAAACGAGAGGCAAACTGAGTAGAAGCACACTGATTTTACACGAAAATGCATGTAAATTTTACACGAAAATTGATAACCCACTCTACACTACAAAGTCAGCGTTCTGTGATTGTTTTCTGTTTAAACTTTTAAGCAAAAATGAAAAAAAAATAGAGGGCAAAGAACATTTTTTCAAACAAATCGAAGGATAATTTCATAATGGCTAATGTTTCATTATGAGAAATTTAAGAAGAATATTTTCCTTTCATAGAACTACATCGAGAATTATATAAAAGCTTTCAAACTCGTCTCTTCTTTCGTAGTGAGGTAGATTTTTATCAGCCTCTCTTCTTATCTAACTTCAAATCTAAATATCTTTGTTAATCTCAAAAAGAAAGACGATACCGACGTTTGAACTGGTATCGATTTGGAAAAATTTTTTACTTAAAACGATATGACGAATTTTTGTAAACTCCCTCTTATTTCTTCTAATACCAGATAATGCCAACAATAGTATATATTCTTTTAGGATATTATCATTAGTGAATCAGTAACATGTACCTGAACATTTGTACATACGCCAATCGCATGTCATTTAAAAAGAATAAAAATTTTAACAAAAAAAAAAACCATTTTCAAAAGAAAACTATTCCAAAATAAATTTCGAATAGTTTTCTTTTGGTTTCAAAAGGATGTACTTTTGAAGTACGTCCTTTCCAGTAAAAAAGAATCATCGAAATATGTTAGCGTGATATTGAGTTATTCGTCCATTTGTCGCGCACATACTTAATGCAAATTCAAGATTTATATGATTTTCTCATGGATGCCATGGTCAGAACTGAACCAAATTGAAACGGGACCACACGGGAAGCACCAGCTTTCAAATAAAAGAAGAATTATCAAAATCGGTTTACCCAGTCGAAAGTTTTGAGATAACAAACATAAAAAAAAAATACAGTCGAATTGAGAACCTCCTCCTTTTTAATTTTGAAGTCGGTTAAAAAGAATTCAATGACGTGAACGTTCACCGCATCGAGCTCGTATCTCAGACATTGCCGTCTCGTTGATAATTAAATTTTTGCTTTACGGCGTAAGAGATAAATGTGCAAAAGTAAAATTCATGCTGAATGCGGATGAGTTAAATAATTGATAAAATTGCGACGGAACGTCAAATACGCATATTTTACTACAAAGTAAAACAATGGTACTATCACTAAATCACTGAAAACATGTCAGACTTTCATAGCGATCGATGGAGCACGAACTATGAAACATATATATATATATATAACTTATACACTTATACTGGTCATAAATTTAGACATATAAAATTCAATCTACAATCAGTATATTCAAAAGCGATGCTTATTGTGGTTTCAATTAAGATGTTTATCCCCATGGCACACATTAGTTTCAAGTCCGACTGAAAAAAACGGTCCGACGTAGAAAGCGACAGAAGATAGCGTTTATTACGTTTACCTACTTTTCAGCATTTTTCAGTTTCTCGCACCGAGGCGATTGTTGAAACACGACGTGTATGACGCGAAACATAAAAATAGATAACCTATACCGATAAATGAAACTAAGTGTATGTCTGTGATTTCAAAATTACTGTGTTTTTTTTAATCCATGGCGTTATTTATGCGTATTATCAAGAACGCGAAGAAATCTTGTTGAATTTTTTGTCCGCCCATTGACCGGTGGGCCGGTTTAATCTTCGGAAGGGCTGAACCGACCTCGATGCGACTTTCGGTGGAAGATAGAGGAGCTCATTTGCTAGACATAGGGTACTTTTATCCTAGAAATATTTAGGGACTCCTGCGTGAAAATGAAAAAGCTATTAAAAATTGGATAATTTAATCGAAATCGAATCAAAAGCAGAACCGGGACCCAGTATTATCTTGTACTTTGACCGATTTCGCTGAAATTTTGACAAATTATTCTTATTGAGCACAGGTAGAATGTTTAGAATGGTATATGTTTCCGAGGTTGTGTTTTGTGAGTTTAATAAGCACCCTTATAATTTGACCGACTTCAATAAAAAATGGTATAGAAATAGCTGAAAATTATGTAATCTGCATTGTTTTTACGGTTACATAGTTAAGGGTTCAGAAAAAAAACCGTGAATTAAAATTATGATCGATAAATTTTGTTTTTTTTTTTTTTCGTTTGTTTAGTTTGTCGTTTAAGGTTCTAAAGACATTGTTAAAAACTATTATAGTTCAGTCTATGTAAGAACAAAACGAGACTGGAAAAAATTAGGAGAACAAATGTGGCCGATCGCGCAACACAGGCTCTACGGGAGTCCTGCTCCCGCACACGGGAGCCGATTATATTGAATTTTAAAAGTATTTTGTAAAAAGTTCACTTTTACAAAATAAAACATTAATATTAAATCAAAATCGGTCGATGTCGATTCGTTCTAGAGTATCGTTTTCGAAAACTTTCAAAAGTATTTATTATTTGAGTATAATAAACTACGTCGAATTCCGCAAAGAGAATGAAAAATCGTCAACTAATTTGAGAGAGATCATATAATGATCATTATATAATGATTTCATGAACATTAAACAATTTGGATTCACTAACGGTCGCTCAACAACTGAAGCCGGTGTTGAGCTTATTCAAGATTTTTGAAGCTTTGGAGGATTCACGGGACCCAATCGGTGTCTTCTGTGATTTATCCAAGGCTTCTGATTGCGTTCATCATGACCAATTGTTCAGGAAACTACATCATTATGGTGTCATAGGTCAATCACTTGGACTTCTAGTCTTATTTAAGAAGTAGAATTCAAAGGGTTGATACTAATGGCACCAGGTCGTCGGGATTTACAGTCAATATGGGTGTGCTGTAGTATGGGTTCAGTTCTTGGACCATTTTTATTTCTTGTTTATATTAATGATCTACCATATCTTGTTAAAGACGGGGATGGGATTGTACTGTTTGCTGATGATACTTCATTACTTTTTAAGACTAATAGGGAACAACCAGCTTTTGACGAAGCAAAGAGTACCATCTCCAAAATAGTTAAATGGTTTAGTATTTAAGTTAACCTTCTTCTCAATGAGAGGAAAAAAAACTTGTTTAATTTTCCTTGATTAGTGCTAAACCGATCGACGTAAACGTAATGGTCAGGGACGAGATACTGAATATTGTGGACACGACCTCATTCCCTAGTCTCACTTTAGATGTTAATTGCGTTGGAATTCTCATATTACCAGATTAGCGAAAAACCTTAATTCCACAGCATATGCAATAAAAATAATTCGGCAACTTATAGATGAAGGCACCGCGAAACTAGTTTATTTCAGTTTTTTTCCTAATTTCATGACCTATGGAATTTCGTTATGGGGTAACGCAGCCGATATTAACACAATTTTCGTGTTGTAGAAGCGAGCTATTCGTACTATTTACGATTTGAGATCAATGGCATTTTCAAAGAAAAATGTAAGGAAATTAATATTTTAACTGTCGCATCACAATACATATACGAAAACCTGGTATATGTCAAAAGACATAAAGAATCATTCAAAGAAAGGAACGACATCCATAGCAATAACACTAGATATAAGAACGATTTTACTGCTCATAAAACCCGTCAAAGCGAAGTTAACAAATCATTTAAGGGGCAATGTGTGTGCTTTTATAATAGGGTCCCGGCTGAAATTCATAATTTGCTGTTTTATAAATTTAAACGTTTCGTTAAAAGAACATTATATGGCAAGGGCTATTATACTGTGTCTGAATATGTTAATTAAAAAAAACACATGGGATTTAGCCGCTCGGCTATCAGGTCGCTCCATGTTATTTTTAAGTGTTGTACTAAATTATTAATTATTCAATACTTTGTATCGCGATGAGTAAGAAAGAGCAAACCTTGAGTTTCTTGTCCATTCTTCTCATGGTGAATCAGCATTTGAATGGGTGGTAACTTTAATGTCGAAAACAAAAGTTTATAACGCATTTCAAATGTAATTTCTATTACCTAAAAAATAAAGCTATTTTTGATTTGATTTGAAAAAAAACTCGAATTTGAAATAATTAACCGTTAAAGTTAAAAACTAAACACGTTAAAATACGTTGTTTTAACTTCACAATTGGCAATTGACTAAGTAAGTCTTAAAGATATTTTGACATGTTAGCATTTAACTATTGCAAATGAGACTTTGAATCACGCCGCTGTTAGTGTATCAGGTTGTTTTCTTATATTAATTTTCGTAGGTCTATCTGTAAATATCGGTTCGTTTAAGTGAATTTGTCTTAAAAAATATTAGAAATATTTATTAAGCTGAAATAAGAGTGACAGTGATAGTAAGAGTGATTCATAAAAAATGACTTGTTTTCGTTTAAAAATATTTCAACACAAAAAGAATTTGGTGTTTCACATCAGTCAGGCGTCCCACGGAAGTTCATTTTTAAGGTTCCGCAACTCAAAAGGAATTCTTATTGGATTATTTTATTGCCCATCTATCTGCCTGTCACGGCCCTTCTTCTGAGAAATATGTGGAGGTATAATTTGAATGTATTATAATGTGAAGCATATGTATGGTCTCTTGGGAGTTGCAAAAACTCAAATTTTTAAGTCAACGCAATTTTAAAATACGGTCATTTATGTAGCATATTTCGACACACGCAAAATAAATCAAAGCCTATAAAGTACTTCCCGTTAACTTAATCATAGATTGATTATTGGTAAGAAGCAAGTAAGAAACGCTAAAGGAAAAATGTGAAAATCGTTTAGATCGTCGGCATTTTCATTTTGAGTTGACATCGCAATGTAGACCGATAGACGAGAGCATTTATTAACTTTCCGCTATGAAAACTTAAGATTTGCAAAAATTAAGAGAATCTGAATTATTTAAAAAAAGGATCGAAAATTTCTGAATTCCCGAACCGATATCTCACAAGTATTGTTATCGAAAACTAGCAAAAATCGTGTAAACACTTGAATTATGAAATATCTACATACATAATTAAATTTATTATACTGGGTATTTTGTTTTAAATAACTTTCGAATTTGTACTCGGATTTTAGGAATTCTTTCATATTATAGAGAAAAAAGTCATTGCTTTTCCAATTTTGGTTTCTGTTTTATGTCTTAAATTATTATGAAACAAAAATAAGATTTAGCATGAAAACTTGTGCAAAAAATATAACCATGCGTAAGTTATTGATCTCTTCGAATTTAAAACCATTTTTTTACTGTACAACCTGTATTTTTTTACTTCGTAAGCTCTTCGAATTCGAAAACGTATAGAGAACTATATTTTTGAGCTCAAAAGTACACCGATAAAATATTTTCATGCACTCTAAAGTTTAAAATAATAGGAATTTTAGGGAAAACCTCAAAAGTCCAACAAAGGGTCAATTTATCAATTTTTTTCACGGAGAAACTTCTTAGCCAATAAACTTTTGCACGCAGAAGAAACTCTAGCTAATTAATAGATCCGTTTAAATAGACAACTTTTACTCCGAGAAAATAAGTGATTATCACAGTAAAGCACTTGAGGTTAAGTATTAGTATTATTATAAAAACTAAACTAATAGATTACAATTAACGCTAAATTAATGCAAAAGCTTATAGACAACTTTTTAGCTCTTCCAAGCACTTTTCAATATAAGCACTTTTAAATACCGCGTTGGAAGTAAAACATCGATATAGCCTCAAACTTTCAATCACTAGATTCCTCGCACACTAAGCACATTGTCGGAAAATGTTTATTTTTAATTAATTAAAAATCACTACCATCTATCATTTTTTAAAAATCCGAAAACTACCCGCTTTTTTGAGCTCAGACAGCTCAAATAGTAAAGGGAACGAAAAAGCTGTCGAAAGCTTAATCAATATCAAGCAGACGCCGCGCTATCAATGTATAAACTTTCCCATTCCAAGCCAGAAAACAGTCATATTCCTGAAAACATTCGACGAGGATTGCGTACGATTCGGAAAGCCTCCGAAAATTGTAATAATAAATAAAGTGCAACAATAGGTATGAATTGAATCTGTGTAAAAACATTGCATTACAAGAGCACCATACCACCGAGCAGCGAACGATATGCTCAAATGTGTTCACCGGCAATTTAAAACTGCAATACATAGTCACCAAACAAACTAATGTATACAAATACTACTTAATCTTTGAAGCTGAATGTTCAATTACTTTACAAAGATGACCTAAAATCTAAAGAAAATCTAAATTCGGGAAATGGTGTACGGCCAACTGCTACGCTTATCAGACGAATTTCCATTAGCGACGCTAAAACGGTTCAAAAGTCTACACTACTTCTGACTATGAAATTTTAAATACTGACAAACCCCCACATCATTTTAATGAACTATAGACTGTCTCTGATACTATACATAGTACTACTTCTAAAATATTTATCTGCAAATCAGTAATACATGTCTTACATGTAATAATGGATACATAGACATTGGAGAACGCGCCGGTATGAAGCGCTAACGCGGCACTTCACCAAAAACTTAAAATGCATTTCGCTTTATAACGCAAAATCTGTTGCTAATATACCACCTACAAAGATATTTGTATTTGAATTTCCATCCATGGACGTTGTAGTCAAATCACGCCTTTATATTTACATGTATGTAATACTTTTCCTAGTATCCAGGTCATGAGTGGATCTTGAATAAATCGTAGTGTAGACAACTAGGGTCTCTGCATCGGCAGAGGGCCCCACGCCCTGACTATTTCTTCGAGTGAAAATGAGAATTAAAGATTTGTCTGCGATAAACCCTCAATGACAATATTATTGCCTTGTTTCATTTTTACATTATAGTTATATTTCAGAACATTTTGGAATGCATTTCAAGTTATTACTAACCAATCTAGTCAGATAGAACGGCAAGAGCAGCTTTTTTTTAAATTGAAACTTATTTCATTGTACTTAACATGCTATGTACAAAATTGTCGCAGTTAATTTTCGGTTTAGATTTCTAACAAGTATCTTGACAAAGTATTAGGTCGCGGAAGAAGATTTTTCGTATTTTATAAGTCAAAATTTACAGTAAAAATCTCTTTGGATGTGCGATTTGGATGTATGATTTAGATGTGCATTGTATCTGTCTAGTTTTGATAGCATTAAATAGTAGACATTTTAAAAAAGAAAATTAAAAGTAAAAACCGTGTTTCGCCTTTTTTCTATTTTTTTCTGTCCACCAAAATGAGTGACTCTAACAAAGAAATTTAATATATTTTGAAATTTTATTTCAAAAAAAAGAAAAATACGATACATATCGAATCCTTTCATAATTGTTATCAAATTTAAGTACATCAAAAAATATGTAATTAAAAAAATTGACCCGACTGCAAAAAATCAAGATATATGCAATGCAACAGATATAAAACGACCGAAACAACATTGAGAAAACAAACTACTAAAACCTAATAAACTCTATTTTGATTTAACAGACTACAATGTGAGCTGAAAATCTAAGTTGAATAATTTACATTATGTTTAGTAGCAGATGGGACCCATTAATTTTTTTATGATTTATAATTTTCAAATGGGTGCCGCCGTACTTATTTGCGATGGTCTCTATTGAAACGTAATGAAAACGAACCGTTTTTGAAAGTATTAATCTCTGGTGATGAAAAATAGATTACCTGCGACAAAAACCTGCGAAAAAGATCATGTTCAAAAGGCAAGCAAGCTCCACTGACTATAGCGAAACCAGGATTAACTCGCAATAAGTTGATACCTTGTGTATGGTGGGATTGGAAGGGCATTATTCATTATGAGCTTTTACCAGCGGGCAAAACCATAAATTTTGCCAACTCTAGTGCCAACAGTCGATGAGACTCAAGCAAGAAGTAAAGAAAAAACGACCCGAATTGATTAACAAAAGGATGTGGTTTTTGACCATGACAACGCCAGATCACTCACATATTCAGCTACTCAGAAAATATTGAGAGACTTTGGTTGGCAAGTGTTCCACCATATAGTCCTGATCTTGCACCCTCAGATTTTCACTTGTTTCAGTCTCTTTACAATTCTTTAAATAGTATTATGTTAACATCAAAAGAGAATTGTCAAAACTAATTGTCGCAGTTTTTTGATCAAAAGTGCCAAAATTTCTACAGCAATGTGGTTGTCACTACTTACAAAATGGCAAAAACTTGTTGAACAAAATAACATATATATTATAATTAAATATAAATAAAATATGATGAAAAATTATCTTTAATATGTATATAAAACATGAAAAACCTTTTTCCCCGACCTCATACAACAACGAAACCAGATGCGTGTACAAAATTTACAAATATTATTCAAGAGACATTGAGCCAAGTTTCTAGACAAAATAGTGTAATTATACTTCAAGTACTTTATTTAACAATTAGAAGACGTCGGAAAAGATAAAACTATCTGCTATAAATCAGTTTATACGCGATGACTGACTTATGGTAACATAAATCAAACAACTTTCCCGATTGTAATAACAACATTGCAAATATATAGTCTGATGATTACAAACGCCACGAGTAAACGTACTTTTTTTTATAATTATCTTAGTGCGCTAATCGTTATAATGATAATTTCTACGTACGTTTCATGCCAACCAGGCACATCCTCAGGAAATTGCCGACAGTCACATCCACCAGGGTGTAAGGAGTATTAAAAACAACCGACACAACCTCGTTAAATTATTTATAAAAAAAAAAGTAAAATTAACACTTGCTTAGGTGTTCGATATTTGTCAATCCTCTCGAATCAATATTTAATTCTTTGGATAGAGATTCGTAGTGGAGAGGCAGATTCGAGAGTCAGCGGTAGGTTGCTTGCTGCATGTTAATGCATATTGCAGACAAGCGTCCAACAACTTAATAGTTATGGTTCATTATGAAGCTACAAAGAGCGTATTTATCGAAAAGTAGAAAATATATTGAATTTTTCTAAGTGTTTTTAAAACTGCCACCTGCATATTAATATATTTTTGGCGACAAAGGGCCGAATCAAGCAATTCTGTGTAGGTAGTTCAATGAATTAAGCATGGCCATAGTTCACTACGGTACGAATTTAAAAAAAAGCCGTCCAATATCAGGCGCGGTGCCAGCAAACATCGATGGTATACAACTGATAAAAAAAATCGTCGTGTCATGTGACGCATTGCGAAATTCAAGCCCACTTAGGCATTAGTATGACTAGCACTTATCTTATATTGTACCACTATTTATCCGTGAAATAACTAGTTTTTTTTTCCTAATTTGACAGGCAAAAAGGCCCCTTCACAATCGTAAATGGTGATCAGCTTCTCGGAAAAATTGGAAATGTCGTAAGTTTTGCTTTACAGAACGGCAGACCGCAGCTCAATTCATCTCACTAGATATCTTTACAGGAATACATACAATATACATCGGCAGAAAGAAACAACTCTTTGAGCGCTCTAAACATGGAGCTGATGCGTCATCGTTTTCATAGCTCTGATTTGACACCTATGATTTTTTTATTTCCTTGTTTGAGGACGAAACTGTATGGCAAATGATTTTCCACGTTAGAAGAGGCCGTCGATGCATTCCAAACAAATTCTTTTTGAGACACTTCATTTGTTATGTCAATAGTATTGTGAAAAACTGAAAAACCATGCAAAACTTTATTAATGAACAAAGAGTATTATGAGAGACGATAACATAAAAACATTATCGCCGCTAATATTTTTTTATTATTTCATTCACAACACCAAAAATAACTTTAGTATAGTTGTAATTTTATACAGAGTGTAACCAAGAGCGAAAACTCTCTATTCTACGGTCACATCAAGTCCTCTAACGCAAAACAGTATCTGTTTGTAAACTGCAAAGGCCCTTGAGAATCTTCCATCACCCCTTTTTAAACTCATTTTTAACTAAAAGTGACTTTTAAAATAAAATTTGCGTTCCATGTCTTCTTTTTAAATGGTTTTATTACGAACATCCGTCAAAAAGAGGGCATGGAACACGAATTTTATTTTTAAAGTAACTTTTTTTAAATATCTGTTATAAAGAAAACGGTGGAAGAGGCTCTTAATGTGTAAATATGTTTAATATTGACAGTCCAACTTTCCGTTTCATTAATAAATTTTGAACGAATTTTATTTTGTAATCCAGTTAGTTAAATTAATTTTTTAAAGAGGAACTCTTTATATGCTTATTAAATAAATTATGTGAAATACCAAATCGAATGTTTCAACTAGTGGACTATAATACAGAAAACATCAGATTTAGGCTTGCGAGATTAAATAAATTCCAAACTTTCAACGACAAGAGAATACAAGTAATGTATATTTCAATAAGCTTTTAATCGTCGCTTAGGCTGCATAAATATTGTTACTAAATAATCCTATCAAGATTTCGTAGATTGAAACTAAATGAAAGGAACCACGTAGAACAGCAAAAAGCGTATATTCAGAAATACAAAATAGTAATAGATCGCTACGGAACCAGTTGGTCACTTGTCGTATCGCACTTGGCTTGTTGTCGCTCCGATAGCAAAACTAAAACTAAAATTCCTGCACGCCGCACTTCTCTATTTATACTTACCGACTGGCCTCGAGAAAATCCTCGAATTATACAGGAAAATATCGAGATAAACCTGTCGCGTCCAACACAAACAAACAAGATTTCTTGCCTCTCCAAAACTCCACCCCACAAAATAAAGTAATTTGAAAATAAGATTTAATTAATCATCAAGGCACCAACAGAGGCGTCGATACGCAGCGCGCGGGGTACTTATATATTTTTAGAATTCTATTGTCGGATACATTTTTTTTTATAAAGAACTTATTTTGCCGTTCTATTTTTAACTTACGAGCGCAATTCGTAACAATTTAAAATAAATTCCTACATCTCTTGTATCTATTTATTGCATTCTCATTGACATCCATGTTCTACGCACAACCTACACACGATCATAGTTCGATATGGATTTTTTCATTTTATTTTTAACAATTGACACGGTTCTTCCCAACCATAATTCCGGTTCTTCTTCCAATCACGATGCTGATCCCTTATCGATTGATGACATTAAATTCATTATCGATATCTCAAGCGATTCACTACGAATATTTGTTTACCATCACTTTTTTTTTCATATTGACGTAGAACTTTCAGTCTATCATGTCACATAACTTGTGTCCTTTTATATGAACTTCAAGTCACCTCTGCGAAAAACAAATTACATTAGTTAGCGATATGAATATTTTTACGATCCCTTTGCATTCTCCTCAGGTGCAACGAAAATCCTGCTTCTAGAATTCCGTAGCTAAAAGCAAAATAAGAACTCATATAATTTATGCGAAAAAAAAATTTAAAGATGACTGCATATGTTTTATTTTTCGGGCACTTGATTGTGTGGGGTGTCCTTGAATAGGCATTTAAAAGTGTATAAAAGTACTCAAATCTTAAAAATCCTTTCGGATTTATACTTTGCTGTTTATAGCTTCCAAAGCCATTATTTTACTTGGTATCCCCTTCCCTCTAACTTATCAACATATTTCTTAAAATTTCAAAATCAGAGCTTTATAAATAAATTCAATGAAAATTATTTTCCACTCAATTTGTTTACAAGCTTTTTATATCAATTTTCAATTATCGGATGTAACAATTTAATCACTTGCCCATGTACGAGGGGAGGTTAGAAAGCCCGCGGCCTAAAGTGTGCAATAAAAGAAATGTGTGAATTTAAAAATGTATTTCTCTACATAGTCCCATTGAAACAATATTATTTTTCCTTCTCGTCAAAATGGCTGTCTACGGCAGCTTGCATTTCATTATCATCAGCAAGTCTCTGGCCCCGTAATTCTTTTTCAAATTTGAAAAAAGGAAATAGTCACTAGGAGCCAGGTCTGGACTGTAAGGTGTGTAATCGATTTCACCGAAACCCGTATCCTTCAAGGCCTGCCTTGCAACAAACAACGTGTGAACAGATGCATTGTCCTGCAAAAAATAACACGCCGTGTCTCACATTTCTCCGTCGGTTCCGTTTTACTGCGTTACGTGTCTGGCTCAATAAATATGCATAGTACTGACCATTCATAGTAGCCCCCTAAGATAAATAACCTATAAGTAAAACACCTTCGGGATCCCAAAAAATATTCGCCATAAGCTTCGAGGCTGACTTTCGACCCTTAAACTTTTTCAGCGCCCTTTCACCTCTTTTTATCCATTGCATGGATTCTTGTTTGGACTCTGAATCAAATTAACGTATTATCCAAGTTTCATCCACAGCCACGATTCGGTTATAAATTTGACCAATATTATCCCCATACAGACTTGAAAAGTCCTTATAAGCTTCAACTCGTCGGTGCTCATTGAGAGGTGTCAGTATTTTTGGTACCCAACAGGCACTTACTTTTCTCATATTCAAATGTTTGTGCAATATTTCTCTACTCTTTCTTTTGTAATCTGCAATTCTATAGTTATCTGCCATAATTAATTCTTCAGTGAGCTAGTATTCATTTCTAGACTTTTTTAATATTTTCTGGAGTCACTGCCGTCACAGAGCGGCCCGGGTGGCCATCTTCGCAAGTTTCTCGGCCTTGTTGGAAAAAACGAGCCCATTTTTTGACCACGGTATTTGAAGGTCCAGATTCCTGAAGAACTGGTGATATATCTTCAAAAATTTCTTTACATGTTTTCCCTTTTTTTTTATATAAAATATTTTATTACGGCACGGTGCTAAAGTTAAGAGTTTTTTTTAAAGAGGTCTACATGCCGATGTTTCTTGTCAAACAACAAATATAATTGACAGTAAATTGAAAATGGCGTAATTTTTATAAAAACAATAACTGTCACAATCATTGCTGGCCATAACACAGTGATGAGTCACCAGTAAGTGCCTCAGGTCGCGAATTTTTCAGCCACCTCTCGTAAGCACGCATGTGGATTTCACTTTTAAGAATTAGTTTTCTAAAAACACTAAAATAATACCCTAAGGTCTTAATACAATTTTTCATGTACCATCATTCCAAATGGTTAAAAATTTCCAAACCACGTCCTATTTAAAACTTAACGTTTATTAACGGAGAGTCTAAATACAATTTTTATATTTTTTTATATATTTCAGAATCACCATAAAAAATTTCATTCTTGATTTTCCGTTTTTAAAGGACGATACACGCTAAACACACCATACTTGATCTCTAGCGAGAGGCAAAAAATTTAATACAAATTTTCAATATGGAAAGATTCTTATACGAACATATTCATCTGTTTAATCTTCTTAAAGATTATAAGTGAACACACATGTTTCAAACTGCACATATCGTTGAAACATGCTATTAGCTTTAACGGTTTCAGCTCGGCAATGATGGTTGATCCATCATAATTTATTTTACCAAATTTTTGAATCTCTATTCTAACTCTAAGTTTACTAACAACGAGTAGCTTAATCGAACTTATTACAATCTATTCAAATTGCAAGCCAATAAGTGTTTTTTTTTTGGTGAATAACATAAACTTTTTTTACTTTATATCTGGTATCATTGCTATTAAAATACCTATCTATTAATATAAATTCATTTATAGAGATAAAACATTTAAGTTGTGTATTGACGTCATCGGTCGATAATAAAACTGTTGCCCGACCATAATTTAAATCGGAATAGGGATCAGTATCGGAATTAAAAACAAGATTGGGACGGGATTACGTTCACTTTCAAAAAAGGATCGATTTATGTATACATCAAGCGGGAGTGGATGAATAAACAAGAACAAGGCAGAGGTTGGACCAAGGGCGTAACGACCAACTTTTCGATTTTAAGTCAAATTACACCGCCGGGTCCGTGCCTTGGACAGTAGTCATTGCGTAATGACGCCGTATCGGTGACAACGCTCGTCATCAAAAAAATAAAAAAACGGAACCATTATAGGATCACTCGTGTGTCCGTGTGCATATGCCACCGCCGATCGGATTGGAACAATAAGTGGGAAAAGTCGGTACACATATGGTTCACGGTGACCCAAACACGGATGTGTAACGTAATTAAATAAATTTTGAATATGGACGTCACTTTTGAAGAGTAAAACAGGAAAAATAAAAAAATCTGCAAACCGTACCGTGTGACAATATCAAATAAAAGGGCATATTGTGAGGGTCGCATGTTATTCATAATGTTAAAATAAATATTTTGTATTATTTCAGAAAATACATGGAAATATACTATTAACACCTTCCCCTCCGGCGCCTACCCTTTATTGTGCCTAAAATATTGAAAAAATACAAGTAATAGTTCTTTACTTATTGATTACAGGATTTTTTTAAAAATATAATATAGTCTTGGTAAGGGAACATACCCATACTATGTAACCCGTTCATAGGGGGGAGAGGGGTCTTCAGAATACTACGCTTGGTCACAGGACGGAGGGGGCTATGTTCTCGTCACGTAGTCAGAGAAATCTCGCTCTTTTTCCAACTATATTCAAATTATGGCGCGCAGCGTTCAGCGCTTTTTAAACTCACAGGTGGCAAAACTAACGCACATTCGCCGGGATGCCAGCTGATTTAAAACTGACAGTTTTGTACTCGGCCAGTAGTATTGTGTTTATATAATATTCTACTTGTAATAAAACGTAAGTTTCTGTTACAATATGGTTTTTACATTAGTTTTTTTTCTTCTTGATAATATTAACTTTCCGTCTGCAAGGAATTATTTAAAAACATATTTACTAGAAAATGATATTTATTAGAAAACGAGTCGATTGAGTCACGTAGTATGGGTATGTTCCTTAAGTATCTCAATATGATGCATACAAAATAAATCGTGTTCAGATTTTTGTATGTTAACGGAGTCGTGTAACCTTCACAACTGCCGAATGATGTACGGTGTAGATGCACATACATATAGATATACAATATAGAATAATCAGTGACGTAGTGAGATTATATCGAGCTAACGTTTGGCGTAAGTTTTATTCAAATCGAGTGACAAAGGAAAAAAGTATGCTAATTTTAAAATGCGTCAAGCAAGCGCTGTACGTGACGCGGGCACAAGCCGGAAGAAAAAGCGCCGTTCGGCTGCTGTATCGGCGTGCGCTGGCCAAACGATTATAATGTATTATAGTAACTCTTCTTCCGGCTTCGCTTACGCGTGTATAAGCTTTGCGATTTTAGCCTGATTTTTTTAATTAATATACTAAATCTATTTGGTATGCAATGCAATGAAATATTTTTTTCGTTTGTATTTTCCGATTAAACAAGGCGGCGCATGGAGAGAAAAAAAAGCGAGAGCCGTTGATAAAAAGGATTGCAACGAATATTTATGTCTCCAAAGGTCGGAGTCGCAGACGGAAGTTAGAGAGAAATTCAAATTTATAAGAATGTATTTTTTTTTTTATTTTTGTAATAAACACCTATAACTGGTCAAATATTTCTTTACAACCTAATTTACTATTAATAGTTCAATACTAAACCAAACTTCCAGACGACATTTCAAAGTATTGTTTGAGGATAACTAGCGAAGTTAAACGTCATTCACAGCGAAATTGTACTGTGTCATTAACATGAATAAATCATACTAATAAATACAATTTGAGATAGCTAAGTATGAATGCGTGCACACACAAACACACACGCACACACACACACACACACAAAACGTGATGGTATACCATATGGAAAACGACACGCTATAGCAAGTAACGGCGGCGACGAGCGATCGATCACGGCTGTTTAGCCGGCCGCTCCCAGAGCCGCACCCACCCCTCAAGATAATAAAAATCCACCCGAACATTACTGATTACCGCCCTACCATCACAATATTTTAAGTTATTTCACAACATTGTTATATGCTTATTTTAGCACTTCAGGAAAATCAGCATACTGTATATCTAAATACGGTCTAAGAAAATAAGATTTCCTTTTCTGAATACATACACAATACACGGCTTTGTATGTCTTAAAAATTAATACATATGTCTATAGTTATTCATTCTTCAAATTTCTTTTAGTGGAGTGGTGTAGAATATTTTTTATTGTATATTCTTAATACATAAACAAATACATATGAATGTTCTGCAATTATCACTATATTTATGTTCATTTTGCAATGACCATTTATAAATATCATTTAGAAAGGCTAAAACCTCATATTGTTTTTTTTTTTTATATTAAAGAATATGAGGCCCCAGTTGAAGTCACTTACATTTATACAATCGAGCATAATGACACTGGAATACTACACTCACATACTCTATGAGTTGGCATTAGAAAAAAATATTAATTTTTAATTTATAGTTATTTCTACTTACCTATTTTTTAGCATTTTTGCGCATTTTTTAAATGGGCACTATAGTCATTAAAATCTACAGGCATTTCAAAGATAAATATTATCAAGAAATACCAAGCAACTTAACAATTTTATATTTTTAACATACAGTTACACAATTTTGTATAAAGGATTAAATTACACAAATTAATTATTTTTGATAGATGATTGAGCATCTTTTCAACACAATTACATCACTTTGTATAAAGGATTACCTTATACAAATAGTTATTTTTGGTAGATGATTGAGTACAAAATACAATGTGCCTGTGAATGTTAGCTAACTCCAGGCTGCTTCATAGTTTAAGTAATTTTGAGCAGAGTAGAAATACTACAAGGATGTTGGAAAGGAAAATATTAATTATATTCCATATTTATTGTTTTAGTTTTTTTATCTAACTATTCAATTTTGTAACTAAGTATTTGGATTTGCTATAGTAAATACAAATATTTTTGTGTTACTTTGAATAACTTTCAATCATTGAATGCAATCAAAGCCATGATTTCCCATAGTACAAAATTCATTAAGTCTGTTTCTCCTTTCATAAATTCCCATAATAGCCTAATCAGATAATTCTGTTTTAAAGTTCTTTAGTGATTTTGATTTTAAAAGAGGAATTCAAATTATTTTTATATAAATTGAACAATGCATCAAATGCATTATTTAGATCATCCATTAAGTAATTCATTGTGCATATTTGATTTTAGATTAGGTATTGAATTTCAGTTAAGAAATTAGTCATAGTTCTATATTCTATGACCTGATTAGAACAATCTCTTTCACCTAAAACTGTTGCTACTTGACTGCAGTAGTCAGAATACAAATTATTTACAATTAATTTAGTTGATATCATACAATCCTACTGTATATTATCAATGCAACTACATGTTGCTCCAGTAATTTTAGTGGGCTCAGAAAATAATTAATTTGTTTCAATTGTAAGATTTAAATAAATCAAAGATCCTATCAAAAGTAAGTGAATTTTTCAAATAAAATTAGATTAATCCCCATGTTTGCACGGTTATTCTTTCTTTTGACTATCCTATTATTTTCATATTGTTCGTCCATTCAGAAGACGATTTAAAAATATTTTTGTGTTTCTTTAATTCCTATCAATTTTTTTCATTTATATTAAGAAACTTAATTTTATATTATAACTTAATTAGGGCCCATCCATAAATTACGTCACACATTGAGGCGAGGGGTCAATGAAATGTGACAATGCGCGACAAGGAGCAGGTCAAAAGCTTTGTGACGTCAAATCCGAAATACAAAAATGAAAAAGGGTTTATGTCTATTGTTTTGTCCAATATTTACAGTATTTTGAACAAAAAAATTGTAAAAACTGCTGTTTTCATTTACGTGTGACCACGTGTGTCTCCCCCTGGGAGAGGGGGGGGGGGTCCAACAACCTTATAATTTATGTGACATAATTTATGGATGGCCCCTTATCATAGAAAATTAAAAATCCAATTAGGTCATCAATGGGTAGCTGAAAAAGTAAAAAATTTCAAATTAATCTTAATCTCTTTAAGAAATAATTATTTGCAGTTATGTGATGATGACATAGAGATATGTGACTAAGACAATAAAAAAATAATATAAATCGAAATGAATATGGGTATTAGCTTAGCTCTGATATCTAAATCAGATCAGAGATTGAAGATTAGAAGCAATTTCAGAATTATAATTAAAATCACAATTGGAACTAGTTTCAGATTGCTACTGGGAATAGGATTGCAATCAGGAGTTTGGTTGACACTGAATAACATCAAAGAAACAGTCGACACTGCTTGGCTGCTAATACAATTGTCTGATACAGATCTTTAAGGTGCTGATTATATCACTAAAAACAAACATATGAAAAAGTAGACTAATTTCACAAAGGCACATGTATGATGTTATTTTAAAAAAAGGTTGAAATATAGAAACAACATGTTAGTTACTCATATATTCTTTGCAGTGAATTAATAAAATGCCAATCAAATGTGGAAAAATTTCAACCAAACTTATGAACAGTACCATTAAAATTGTCTTGTAAATTTATATATCTGCTGGGATATAGTTTTTTGTTCAATCTTAATTAATCAATGCTATACATTATTCCATGTGATATGTATAGCATTATTCCAAGGTATAGTTTTCCACAATCTTTTTATTGCAGAATTTGGGGTCTATGTCTAAGATCTTTATGCTGACACAGTTTGAGTAAATTGTATGGAACAGGTAATAAGGATATAAATAATTCAATTGCAATTAGATTTTTACATTTTTTTTTTTAATTTTTCATGGCCCCTATACTATAAAACATTAATGTTTTATAATAGACTTTAACCATTCTGGGATTGACTATCATTATGACTTATGAAATAAAATACGATAAATAGATAATATTATTTTTTTATGTCCTGTAAAAATATCAGACCTCAGACAATTTCCAATGAAAAAATTCAAGATTGTATTAGCAAAGTTTGCAATAAAATGAAGGCCCTTATAATAATTATTATAAAACTGCATAATATGTAGTTTTATATAGATCAATATTAAATACATATATTTGTATGTTTCTGCTCCTTTTAGGCCCTAATTCTTGTTTTTAGTGATTTACAACATCAATAGTATAAATTGTGTATTTTTTTATTTGACATACTCTTAGCCTAATGTTTATTATTCATCTTGTAACTTAAACTAATTAAAATGGAAATAGAATTGTAATGGAATGACAACTTTTAATAATTTCTTTTTTCAATACTATTATTTATCTCTTAATTTTAACCGTCTTTAACAGCCTTTAACTATGTAGGTCCTTAAAAATTCATTAGCTTTGTAGAAAAATACTACATCTATAATAGGTCAACACTCTCCTCCCCAAGTCCACTATCCTTAGAAAAGTACGCTCCTCAAGCAATGTATTATTGCAATTAAAATGTTCAGACTTATTTGCAATTTTTGGCTTTTTGTCAAAACTTTATTAATTTCAAAATTTATTTTTCACAAAATTTCAAAATAATCTTAATCGTGCGATTGTTTTTTAGCACTTTGTCACTATAAATGCGTTCTTTATAACAAGGTAAAAGCAATATGCAGCAAAAAGTGCTACAACAAAAAAAAAGTATATGTAATTGGTACTGTGATTGAGTCCTCCTGAAAATACATAAGACTTTCAGTAGGAATAGCATAGTTTATCTAGTACATTATGGAGTTATTTTTTATAGCTTTTATTATACCGATTAGCCACCATCTTAGTTCTATTTGATATATCTAGCAGTCTACAAAGTCATCGAAGACCTTAACTCGTTATACGGTTAATCTACATCTCGCTGTCTCAACTCTCCTTATATCCCCTCTCCTATTCATCCACAGCTATAATCAATCCATTATAAGAACTTACCATGTTGTTTTTGGTCTATATACATTTAATTGATTAATTAACAAAAATAATTTTGCAAAATGTTTTAATTGTCTACTGGTTTTAATTACGTCATCCTCGTTTTCTATGATGGGTTATTACAGAACCACAAACTAATGGTATCATTAGTTTATGAATTTTTTACACTGCTTACACTATTGTTATGATAAATGCCACAATAAATTTATATAAAAAAATAGGTACTATATACGTGATTATATTTCTTTTTGTATATTTAGGATGCTTTACATTTTATTTTCATAGATTTAAATCACAGAATATGTCACATAGGTATCTTAACCACCAATTGGGTACAATGAATAATCCTATTTTGATTTATTTCAAGATACCTACAAATATTATTACAGTTAGAAGAGGACTCCAGTTTTAAAGTGGAATTAATGCAATAAAAAAATGTTTTAATGTATTTTACATCCTTATACATGCCTTCTATGCGGGCCGAGAATTAAAGAAAAATGTTTCACTTTGATAAGTCAGTGTCAAACCTTGTTGAGAATGTTAACATGAAAAATCTTTTTCTTAAAAAAAATTTAAATATATGCAAAAACAACAATTTATTTTGAAGGCCAATATACTGCTATAAATTCGATTTTTTATTAGAAATAAAAAAAAAACAGCAGAAACAATATTTTTTTCTATAATAAAATTAATATTAATGTTATTGATTAAGAACTTTGAGAGTTTTCAATGTATTGTCTAAGTGCATTTCTAGATAATACAAGTGATATAAATTGAGAAGCAGGAAAATAAATTCTAATGCATGCAAACATTTCAAGTAACTTACCATTAATATGGGTATATACCGATGGTCAACAAAACACTTTTAATCTATCAAATATCCATCAATACCATAATATGGAATACTTTTTAACTTGGAATTTGATGTTCACTCACATACATTTTATAAGAAAAAGCTATGCAACACTTGAAATATTTACCAAGATACAATAGTAGAGTCCGGTTCTAAAAATACTTCAAGATGATAAAACGGTATGAATGTGTTATACACACAGAGCAACACAATGACATGTAACTACGTGAATTCTCATTCAACACAAAACATTTTAACTTTCTATTTGTGTTATTAAAAAAAGGAACTAAAAAATAGAACTACAAAACGTAATAATTTCAGATCAGATTATTGTAAATCAAGAAATAAAAGAATTTAACATGAATATCAAGCAAAAATGTTGCGCCAAGAAAAGATAAAATTAAATAGAGCATTTACTAATTGTTACCGATCATAAAGAAATTGAAACTCAGTGGAAGAATAGAACCAGGAATGAAACAGATACCTATTTATGTAAGGAAGCTATCAATATACACATATAGTCCATTTTAAAATTTGTTTTCACTAGTTTTTAAAAATTAGAACACTTCCGTATTATTCGACACAAAATTACACTTTTGTTTACAGTATATTGCGACGAAAAATTAAGTGATGAAATATAAAACTTTATAAAACAACGCAAATACTCAATAAATATCTTAACGCCGCCGTCGGCCACCACGGCCTTACCAGTGTTGCCAAAACAATATTTTTTTCTCCCGAAAAATTTCATATTAAAATAACAAACAGATTTGCCATTACTATAACATTAAAAAGAATAGTAAGTATAGTTCATTGAAAGTATTTTGTTTTTACCATTGATTCGGATTGTTAACTTATATTATTAACTTTTGTGTAATTATGATTCTTTTTCCAATTGTTTTCTATACTTATTTTTATATAAAACGCTAGGCAAAATACGATTTTGGTTTTTTGAGTTTATTTAATTAGTTTGAGGTTTGGTTTTTTAATAAAAATAATGTTACAGTTTATAACGGGGTTCCATGGAGGATGGTTATTCTACTACGGGAAAGAGTTTTAACAAATAAGACAATGCCCACCACTTTCTCACAGACACTAGCTTCGTTTCTTCGCTGGACAGGCTTATTTTCTTATCCTTTTCTGTCGACAACTGAGCTAGAACTATTTGCATCTGCTCAACTCTACCAACATTTATTAAGGATAGTTTATATGAGGCGCTTAGATTTATATACATTCGTTTGGCTGATTTGGCGCGGTTTCGCATCTGTGTGAATTTTAGTAGTCATCGTCCAGACAAGCAAGATACATATAATAAGACATCATTAACACTGCAATCTGTTTTAATAGTCTCCCATGTACACTCTTTATAAGCAAGGGAACCTTTATTTATTTCGTGCACTACATGTAGACCAGTTACCCGAATAGTATTTGAATATAAATTAAAGTTCAACGATTTCCACCATTTTAATCACACATGTTTTTATTATAATGCTTGCTTTGCGTATTGCAAGAAATATTTCTGTTTAGTTGTCAGTGTTCATATTTTGATATAAATATAATCAAAATACTAAATGTTTATTGTAAAATACACGATTACAATAATCAGGAATAAATTAAAACCTGATATGCTTTCAGTGAGTTTTTAATGAAGACGATACGAACAAGTCATTCTAAATAATGTAAAATAAGAACCCAACTAAATTGTATATCGCACTGGCGTTTTTACTGACTCTATTGTGTCGTGTTTATTTGCACCTATGATGTAAACTACTTCTTTGTTCATTTATTGTTAAATATTACAGTTATAAATGACAATTTTTAAATACGTGTTTCATATTCATTAATCGTTAAATCAGATTACGAGCTGATTGGCGATAAACTCAAGTAATATCAGACGCTTGCCTGCAACATGCATTAACATGCAGCATGCAACCCACCGCTGACCATCGAATCTGCCTCTCCATTACGAATCTCTATCCAAATGATCGAATATTGATTCCGGAAGATTGACAGATATCGAACACCTAAGCAAGTGTTATTTATTTTTATAATTATCTTATTCCGCCAACCGTTAAATTGTTAATTCTACGTACGTTTCATGCCAACCAGGCACATCCTCAGGAAATTGCCGACAGTCACATCCACCAGGGTGCAAGGAGCGTTAAAACAACCAACACACCTCGTTAAGCGGGCCGCTGTCATTGCGCAATCGATATCTGTCAATCCTCTGGATTTAGCTAGGTACCTTTAGCTAGGTACCCCATAACATGAAAATGGCGACGAGTACTTGCGTTGGAAAGACGCTTACCAAAAAAAAAAAGGAGTTACTAATTATTACCTACAGTTACGCTCTATTTTATTATATATGTACTTATTGCATTTAATGTTTTCTAGAATTGTTAGGTCGATTTTTGATATAATGATAAACATTCATTGTACAGATGACGGTGTTACTGACTAAAAATTACTTTGAGTTTACAAAAAAACCTCAGCTGAATTTAGTACTCATTGTTTCTTTGAGGCCCGTGAGAAAATCTTCACCACGTTCAATTTTTTTATGCACTCTGTATGATTTTGTGGGTGAGTATTGACAATAATATTCTCCAAATGAGAACTAATAATTAGCTCCACCATTTCTTAATAAATCAAGTTATAAGACTTTTCCCATAAATCTATTATTTTCTTTCGTAGTAATCAAAACTTGGTTTAGTAGAAAATTTAATACTGAAAAGAGTAGAGAACCGTTTTTATATAGTAATTTTCTGGATTTTGGTAGTTTTTCATGTATAGGCCTTTTCATCAGAAGACGAGCACATGCGTAGCCGCCGTGCTGAAATGGTGGGAATTCAAAAGATTCGTACAGTTTTAATGAACAATTGCTGGAAAAGGAATACTATCACCACAATCAAATTAATTATTTGAAGAAACCATCGATGGTGTTTCACTTATTTATGATTCAATTGAAGCTCATAATTGTGAGCAATTAAAAAGATGGCTAAAATGTCATGGACGTCCACAAAAAGGGAAAAAAAATGAGCTGATAGAGAGGTTAGGTATCAATATTTGCTTACTATTTGTATAAAAAAAAGTAATATTAACAATTTTATCTTTATCAATAATATTAAGTCATTTGTAGTACTGAAAAAAGCAGTCTTTTTTTAACATGAATGTGACTCATAAAAATATAATTATTAAAAGTGATTAATATTTTGAAATTACATATAACATTATTGATAAGAAAAATGTAAATAAGATATTAAATATTTTTTGTGTTTTTTATTATAAATAAAATCTTAATGACGAGAGAATATATAAAGAATTTATTAAATTTACAGAGTCAAAAATGCAATTAGGAATAATGTAAATGTAGATCAAACATTTGATAATTGACATTTTGCACATTTTGCACATGATTTGATGTGTAATTTACTTGAGGATTTTATTATTTTCTTACGATATTCCAGACAAGGCTTTGGAAAATTTATAAAATAATATATATTGTCTTTGAATGATTTTAGCCGTGTATCACTTTTACATATCCATAACAACACCGTTTTGTTGTTCCTTTTCGTACAGTCAACATAATTAAAATGTAATGTAAAAATTTTTTTTCAATTATTAGATTTATTACTTTCTTGTCTTTCAATTTTTTACAGTGAAAATGCTTCAATAAAAATTGTTTTACTTTTATTTTTTATGTACGGGCACTTTATTGTGGTTGCTTATAAAAAACTGTACGAAAAAGAAGGCTGATGCTAACGCATGCGCACAAAAAAATTTTGAGATGAAAAGGCCTATGGAAAGGTAGTTCAAGTCTTGGCAACACAGGTGTAGTGAATTGTCTGTAGTGTACTAGTGTCTCAATCGTTCTGTGTATTGATTGCGTTGTTTGTTCTTTTTTTAACATTAAGAAAATTTAATTATTATCGTTCTCTAATTAAAAGTTTTAAACTATCTACGTTTGCAATTATTTTATTCTCCTTCAAATTAAACGTTAAAAATGGGGAAAGGATTCAATAATTATATGTGCAAAAAGTTCTTTCATCCTGCTTCGAGGGATAACTTAAAAAGGGTTTGTAATACTTTCCTAAACTTTATTCAAGAACGTAGTGTCGAAAATCTCTTTATTATGCAATAAAATGATTTCTTTTATTTTGATTTTATATTAAAATGATACTGCGTGCAAATGAATTACTATTGCGAAAAAGTATATATTGTTGACAAAGCATTAATGGTTAATATTTATATCCTTACTTAACTCACCTTTTGTCTAGGAGTCGTAGACTGTTTTTGATTGATGTAATGTACGAGATAACTGTCAGTCTGCAATATTGTGATTTACACAAGTTGTTACTTAAATTAATATATTACACAGTTATGTATTAATATGATTAGACCTTAGAAAAATAGTTCTTATAGTTTTTTTGTTTGATCAGTAAAACATGACTTTGAGATCTCACACTATGCGTTCCAAATCGAGATTCACATGAATTATATGGGATTAGTTAATTAAACGCACTGTTATTATCCTGTGATTGCACAATGTTTGAATCTACAGTATGTTGATGAAATGGTATCATAGAACTTATAACCATAGAATATAATAATGATGGAAATTCTTTATTTGAGTTATAAAAATGCATTAAGGCTGAGATCAATATGTAAAAGTTCTGTTTCAATGAGATTTGATTTACATCTTCCTTAGAGTTTTTTTTTTAAAAGCGAAGCCAGGAGTAAGTCTTTTGGTTAAGCTGGAAGCATGTCTTATGCGAAGCCCTTTTATTTACTTTTTAAATTATGAAAATAATTAAGGGCAATAGCTATGTATATCCAAGAATTCTACATCCATATGGTTTGCATTGCATCTTTCTTAGTAGCTTTTTCTGGTGTTATATTTTACTTTTTGTATAAAAAAATATGCTAAATATCTTTGGACAATGTCAATATTTGTACAAATCACTCTTTTCCATCTTACTTTTGCCTTTTTTTTTTTAAGACAGTTTTATTTATCTTCACTCAGTGTATTTGCTTATTGCAAATTTTGCATCAAATCTCTCAACAATTTCTATTCAATCCATACCAATGATACTCGGCATTTATATCTAATCCCTGTAACAATGCAATATTATAATAATTTTACTTTCGATCCTTAAATTCTGTTTCTTCAGATGTGCTACTTACCATGAGACTTAAGAGTCCGCTACTTATCATGAGATTTAAGAGTCCGCTAATTTTTTAAAATATGATGTAGTTATTAAGAATATTGACATGTAAATCCTCAATCCTGATGCTGCTGAGATGCTGTCTGCTTTAACCATGAAATTTGAAATTTGCTGATTTTAACATTTTATTAAAGTAGTAATGATTGCATTAATTAATGACTTCAAAGTCTATAGTCCTAATGTTGCAGGGGTTTTACCTGTCTTAACACCAAGATTTCTAAATCTGATTTAAATATAGTATTTTAAATATCAAGTAAAGACTTGAACATTGCCTTTCAACTTTTCAGTCCTGATGCTGTTTGGGTACTTATCGACTGTACTAAACTTTAAGATTTGCAAAACCACTGATTTTTATTTAGTGTCTAATCTATTGAAGATTCTAGTGTTTTTTAATCTCAGAACTATTTGAGAAAGGTCAGGTATATGTAGCATTGAATTATGTAAGGTCCCTGGAAGGATTGTGTTGAGAAGCTAGATGATGAGGACTTAACAGGAAAGAAAACATGCAGTAAAGACACAATGAGAAATTCGGAAAGAATGAGGAGTTGGTATAATTATATTAACTCAGGCCTTAATTATTGTCCAAAAATAAAAGTAGTTTAAAGTTGAACGTTTGTATCATCTAAATACCAGATGCTATACCATATAATACAAAAGAATAAGGGTGAAAATTTTGATCCCTTGACAATTCTTGCAATTTGGTTTTCGCATATAATTGCTATATCAAAAAGTGAATTTTTTTTACAACAATATGACTATGTCAGTCTATGTACAATATGACAAACTTTAAAGTGATCCAATTTCAAAAAAATGTCAGACAAAGCATTGTTATCTCTGAAACTTTTCACCGTGGCACTGAAAGACATGTTCATACTTTAAAAAAGGAAAGGATTTGGCATTTATATCATTGACAACTACATTATACATCTTGGGTTTGTTGATAACTTAGCTATAAGGGTGGAATCATTGATTGGCGTCATGTTCAAGGATCCTCATTAAAGTTCTCAAAAAGTTTGTCTAAAAATGTACATAGGTATGACAAAAGTTATAATAAATGCCTATGTTGCTTTCACTCAATTGATATTTGAAAACTCTCCATTCAAAGTGAATATTTGTACTTGGTACAAATTATCTGTTTAGGCAAATTCAATATTTATAATTGGCCACCCAAAGTTTTCATGGTGGCTAGGTGGCATTTGGGTAGTAATGCAGTATCTTAAAATCTATGCTTCAAAATCTTTTTCATGTACAATATAAGAATAGAATGAAGCCTACCTACTTTCAAATTTATTTTTAATTTAATAAAAAGTATATTAGATACTATGTGACATAACATGATTTATTGTCATGTTTCAACCATGTTTTATTTATTAAAATATTTTTATCACTGTGAAAGTTGGTTTTAAACTTATTTATTTTTCTTATTTTTTAATTTATAAAATAACTAAACATTTTATGTTATCTAGTGATTTTCTTTTAAGATTGAACTATGAATGTTTATCTACTCTAAATTGTTAGTCATTGAAGTATTGTGTTCTATACTCAACTTTATACTGAAAAGAACAATAATTTTGATATATACCTTCAAACACTTATTATATTCATTAACAAAACAAAAAAAAAATGATAGCTCACATTTAATTGCTAATAGCTTGTTTGAGCATATTCTTAAATATTAGAATGCAGAGGGTTACTCACACTTATTGTATCTAAATTTTTTTGTCAATTTTTATTAATATATATAATATTTATTTTACTAGATGTACTATTATTAATACTGTACTATTGAACAAAAATATGATAATTTAAATTTAACAAAAAACTTTGATCTTTTAAATTCCTTGATAATTTCAAAGATTTTTCTTCTAACATGTAAGGCGTACTATAAGTTTTTTGGGACTGGCCACTTATATAATCAATATTTGAAAAGTAATTACTACATTTGAAAATAGAACTTTAGGTGTAAAATACAGTTTTGTTTCATCTAACTGTCATTGTTTTTACATTGTGGCATCATTTTAAAAATTGTGTTTTTATCACTATGAATTAAAATTGTGAAATTTTTTTTAGTGTTGTTTTCTACAATTTTAAGTGTAGTGTGACAGCTCAGCAGAGCCTCACTCGACTTCGCATTGCTTTTGACGATTAAACACCATGCAAGACGACTATTTGTAACTAGCTTGCAGAGTTTGAGCACCGTTGTGTCTATTTCAGTGACAAATTTCGTGATTGTCACCCATCCACCACTGTGAACAACAATAGCATGGATAATGTGTGCCGTGTGATCGAAATGATCAGGCAGGTGACCTATTATGAGATTAGGGTGTCCTTAGGCATAGACATGAGTCAAATATACCTATTAATCAAATTAAATCTAAATCCTACACAAATATTTGTATATGAAAAACTTATGATCGCGGTAGATCCCACACAATTTGACTGAGGGTCAAAAAACGGACGGCGTCACTTAGTGAAATGCCATGCTTACCAGAGTCAAGGAAGATATGGCAAATTTGGTATAGAACAAAGAAATAGGTGACGATTCATGGATTTATTACTACATTCCTAAAAAAAAAAACAGCAATCGACCTATAAGGTTTATCGAGGTAAGCCTAAGCCAAACCAAAGTGGCGCGCGAGCAAAATGCCTCTATGCGGATGATTGCTTCGTTTATTTATAAAACTGGACATGTGGCTACTGTTGCTGTGGAGAATTATCATACCGTGCATAGTGATTGGTACACAAACCATTTGTTTGCTGGGAGTTATTGTCAAACTCTGTAAAAATATCTGTAAACATTGTATCATCTTGCACCACAACATTGCCAGTTCTCACATGGCCAAACAAACAAATAAATTTTTCAAGGAGAAAAATGTAGAATTTATAAGCAATCCGTGTACAGTCCCGACCTGGCGCCTTGTAACTTTTTTTGTTTGCAAAATTTTATTACCTTATTTTTTTATATATTTTTTATTATATTATATTATTATTGTTATTAAAATATTATTTTATATATATATAATAATATTTTATTATTATAATTTTATAACATTGTCGATGATTTTCATCACCAGAAGAGACTATGAAGAATCGAAAAGTATGAAAAACATGTTTCTGAGGTCACTAGGAAGGAGTAGCACAAATGTTTTCTAAATTGGTTTATGCATATGAAAAATTACATTTATGCTATACTAGCTGGCCCACCCGCTTCGCTGGGTAATTTTTATTATAAATAAAATGGCGAAGGATTTACGGAATTCGAAAAATGAGTAGCCTAGGACCATCTACAAATCATTCCGCATCGAATGGTCCCAGTCCCATGTCTATACATTTAGTAGTTTTTACGTGATTGGCGAACAAAGACAACCTATTTTCATTATATATGTATAGATTTTGAGAAACAAATTCATTTTTGACCATTCATAGTAATTTTTTGTCATTCATTCAAGAAATTTTTAATATGCCCTGTGTAATACATACATTCTATTAAAAAAAATTGATATCTCCTGATAACTGGTAATACTCCTGGAAAGACAAATTTTCAATGTCATAATTTGTGATAATCTTTTGTTATTTTTTCTAAAGATTCTGAAGAAGAGTATAAGCACAAACCAGCAGATTTAGTTAATTAATTATTAAACCTTTTTAAAATAATTGGTACATTAAAAAAATGTTGTACTATCTCTTTTTTCAGGTATGGATGGCAGAGCAGAAAAATGATGCTTATAAAAAGAAACAAGAAGAATTAAGGGTTCAGTATGAGAAAGAACAAGAGTTACACGAGAATAAGTAATTGGTTTTTTTTATATTCATTGTACTAATAATACTATTACCGTTAAATGTATCTATATCATTTTATTTGAAATAGGAAAGGTTTGTTTAACTGATGAATGTTTTCTTCTATTTTTAGTAATGCACCCGTAATTTAGGTTTGTCAGTGGCTCAAGTGAAAATATTTTAACATGTTTGCAATTTTTTATGGCATGATAATTGATTTAAATAATTATATAGTAAAGTATTGCAAGTACCTCTCTGAATATCAATATAATTCATGTCAATTTGCACATGATATCATCATAAATAATAATTAAATTTCACTAATTCTTATGAGGGGTCGTTCAATAAAAAGTGAGAAACAGCATGTTGCCAGTAATTTTATTAAATGATATTTAATATTTCTACATAGTTA
The DNA here is from genome assembly GCA_005406025.1 of Eumeta japonica. Classification (NCBI taxonomy): domain Eukaryota; kingdom Metazoa; phylum Arthropoda; class Insecta; order Lepidoptera; family Psychidae; genus Eumeta; species Eumeta japonica. The sequence goes on along the minus strand of BGZK01002232.1, from coordinate 20,474 downwards.
TATGTAGGAATATACATTCTTTTTAATATAATGCACTTGGCATATCTTTTTTCTAAATTTAAAATTTCTTTTTTAAAAACTCTTCATCCTAAGCATCTAAAAATTCTTACATAGCAGCAACTATTGTTTCATCATCTTCGAATCTCTGTCCTTACAGATACTCCTTCAACCTTGGAAATAGATAGAAATAATGAATAGCAAGGTCAAATGAATATAGAGGATGCTCAAGTATTTCTAAGCCAGCATCTCGGTATTGTAGCCATAGCAATAGCGGACCTATAAGTCGAGAAATTTTCTTGTTGTAACAAAACAAATTTTGCTATTTTGCCTCACTGTTTCTTTTGAATTTTGCTGTGCAATTTTTTTTATTTGTTCTGTATACAAAGAACCCATAAGTAGCTCTACGATCAAAATATTCTATCGTAACCACCCCTTTATTATCCAGAAAGATAGTCCTTGATCTTTCTGGCAAAATGATTCACCTTAAATTTTTTTAGAGGTTTTAATTGAACGTTTTTTAAATTTTTTAGAGGTTTTAATTGATTGTCTTTTCCAAGTTATAGACTGTAATTTTTATTTCTAGATCGTAATGTTGAAATCATGTTTCATTGATGGTTTTAAATTGAACCAAGAAACTTTCGGGATCTTATTGTAACAATTCCAAAGAAGCTCAGGAAATGTTCAATATGGTTTGTTGTTGTGCAACTGTAAGCGTTCTGGAAACACAGTGCACGGACACTGTTTTCATCCCCAAATGTTAGTGTAAAATGCTATGCACACTACCAGTCGAAATGTTTGTTTCCTCGGCTAACTTACAGTGACATAATCTGCTAAATCAAATTTTCTACTTTTTTTTGCCATTTCTTCGGTCACTGCCATTGTGGGTGACCTGAGTGAGGGTATCTTTGGTGGACATTCTTCCACATTTAAATTCGGCAAACCAATAGGCAACTTTAGAATACCCTGGAGCATTTGCTCTTAAAATATTGTGTAAATCTTGATTAACTTGTTCTGTAGTGAAATTTTTCAAGGGCAGATACTTAATAAATGTGTGCAATTCTATTTTTTTCCATTTTCAACAACATGCTATGCCAGATTGAAAACAAAAAAGTACTATTTTTAAAAAACAAAAGATTCAAATTATTTTCTTTTTTAAAATCTATTTATTATTCCAGCTTTACTAGCCAGTATTTACTTTTTTTTGACTCCAAAGAGGCACAACATTCTCATTTTATAGTCAATGCCCTTTATATTAAATTACCTCGACAGATGTAAGCTTACATAACACCTGTATTACCTCGGCTTCAAGCAAATTCACTCTTCCCTGTAAGCCAATAAACTGCATTTCTCTTGTGGCGAAGAGTGAATTACACTTAATAATTGTTTCGCAGCCAAAACAAATAAGTATTGCCTTATTGCTTTGCAGAGCAAGAAGGAACTAAAATGAATTTTCAGCTTTATCTATGGAGGATATGATTTATCAAGTTTTGGAGATGTGAATTATTGATTAACGTGATCAAATCTTCGTATATATCATTTTGTATTAGTATCACTCTAGAATATTATACCTCGCTATGTATCAATATATACATAACTGTTATGTACAGAGACACTTGGAGATAGAATTTTATTTTGGTTCCTTTTCCGTAAGATTTTTAATATGAGACAATAAAAGATTGTCAGTATAGATATCAAAAAGCTGCTTTTAAAAGTGCAGTGTTAGACAAACATTCCGACTGACAAACTATAAATAATGAAAAAAAGATCGACTTTTCCATACATTCTTGCAGTATTTTAAAAATTGTGGGTAAAAGTTGTGCTTGTTTGACAGTTACTTTAACTATCAAAGGCCGGAGTTAACAAAAAGGAATGGGGTTGTCATCTAATTATTGCAACTTATTCCTAAGTAAATATTGTATTACAAATTTTAGGACCTCACTCTGTAGGTGACAAAAGTAATATTCATTTACGTATTGTTATTACTAATTTTGTAATATTTTTACAGGGCCCTTCTGAGTAAAGAAAGTAAAGACAAATTAAGTTTAAATTTTATGTACGAACCGCCACCTGGTGTCAAGAAGGAAAGAGAACGTGAAGATAATGAACCTGAATATAAATTTGAATGGCAGCGAAAGTATAACGCACCTCGTGAGAGTTACTGCAAAGGCGATAATGAGATTCGTGATCAGCCTTTTGGTATACTGGTGAGAAACGTGAGATGTATCAAGTGTCATAAATGGGGCCACATAAACACAGGTAGGAATACAATTACATTAGTAACCATGCACTTTAAAAAGTATTAGCATACCAAATGACTTCACTACTCGCAAATATTGATTTCGATAATAGCATTAATAAATTTTGCATTATCATACATTATGCATTATGTAGATTATAGTGTAACATTTGCATACTATTATGGCAGTGCATTAATACATCTCATCATAGATCAAATTCCATTCAAATGGAATGTGGAGCAGACAATCTATTTGGATAATTTTGGGTTAAATTGGTAATTGTTTTTACTTTTGCAATTTTATATGCGATCAGTGTATGGTGAAAATTTATTTCATATCCTTAAGATGAGATAATACATTCCACAAACACAATTATTCATTCTAATTATGAAGATGAATAAAAATCAAAAAACTAATAGAGGAAAAAGGAAGTTAAAATAAAAATAAGCTAGTCAATTTTGTAATGCATATTAAATGTATAATAGCAGTCGTAAGACATAAGTTAATCTCTTTCTTAATGAATTTTATAGGCATTCAAAAAATAAGAAGAGGTTAGCTAGTCTAGCAACCACTGTCTTCATTTATGTTTCTAATTATATCTGGAGTAACACTCTTAAGATAAAAAATAATTCGAGAACTTTTGAAATTGAGCATTTTTTCTATAATGCCATGGAGCTTCAAACTTACATCAATTCTGTAGACTGATGAATAGATTCTTATGCACTGACTGCGCAGTCACATAAGCAGAAATCAAATTTTGTAATGTTTTACTCCAAGATTATAAATCTTCTAACATATAATGTTTCAGATAAGGAATGTACTATGTACTCATTGTCAATAAGTGAGGCGAGGGCTTTACAAGCATCAACTTCAGTGACCGAAGAACAAGAAGTGAAGCCTGATGTTCCGACACTCATGCAGCAAATGAGAGATACAGGGCTGATAATGAAACCTGGTGCTATGCCATTGGCACCAACCAAAATAGAAGAAACAGATGCATCTGACTTTACTGAACTTGACCTATTAAGTCAGCTTTCTAGAAAACAGAAGAAAAAACTTCTAAAGTAAGTAATTTAATTTTATGTACACTAGCTATGATTAGAAGGTACTATTTTTAAACTTTATGCTTAGGACCTGATAACAATTTTTCATAGTATTTTTATAAAATAGCAAGATATCTGCTGTTCTTTACCACTATTTGAGTATAATTATGTAATTATTTGTCCATCCCTATTTGGCAGACTGTTTAACACTAATGTCTGTAGTATTAATAATAATAATACAGAAATATTAAGCCTTCTTCAAACTGACTTTAAATTCAATAAGGAGGTGTAGTTCTATAATAATTATGTACATATTTTTATTATGTATATTCCTTAATTTCTCACAAATGGCTTAATCAATTTGGATCATTTAAACTGTATTTTATGAATGTAGATTCAAAATGATCCCATATATTTTTTAAATGAAAACATTCTTGTTGATAAAATCGACAAAAATATTGTTTATAAGAGTTGATGTGTTTTTCGCAGATTTCGTGTTATTTCTCAGAATCGTGACAGTTCATTTAGTTTATTTTTTTAATAGTATACTCAAGGGCAAACGAGCAGGCGAGCCATCAAAACGTAGATGATCAACTCCCGTCCATGGACACTCGCAAACCCAGAGGGTCACTGTGCATTGCTGGCCTCTTGTGAGGGAATAGAATATCGTATGAAGGGGGATCGAGTTTATAGAAAGGGGAGAAATGGCTTTGAATCGTTTTTTACATTGCATTATAATTATAGACATATATTTAAATAGAAACTGGTTCATTCGTTGTCTAATTTAAGTAGGACAGCTAACATTATTACTACTTGATTCTCCCATTTTTGGTAAATTGGAGAAAAATCCTAAAACTTAAATATTTTGGAAACCAATTGACCTATTTGACAATCTAGCGAAACTGCAAGTTTAACGGTGGTTGTACTCCAATTCGAAATGTAGACCCTGGAATGATTAACAATGCCACCAGATAATTTTTGGTTTTTCACTTTCTTCATATTAAAATAAAGACGATGAAGAGGAATAAAGTTGTTTAATTCATAAACAAAAGTTACATTAATTATAAAATCTAATTACATAACTACTAAAAAATAAAAACCATTTTCAAAAGGCTATTAAAATAATTATGAATATTTGGAGTCAGTACCAGGTAATGAAATGCGAACAAGAACTAATCCATAAATATGAATAAAAAACATGAAGTATTGAGTTAAAACAATATCAGAATAATAATAGTTGAGATACAAACATATCTAGCATATCTTTAGCTGATACGTACATCACTAACACATAATTATTTTAAAAAGATTTTTGAAGGCAGGTTTTTATAAAATGTGGTAAGCACTTTTGAAAACACATGTTCACGAGTGAAGTTAATCATATGCATTCTAAATATTATTTTTGATATTTCCTTTAGAATATAATAATTTCTCATTGATAAGAATGTTTAGATTTTTCAGAAAAGCTTCAGAATGAAAAATGACAATTGTTGTTATATGATGAAATATAATAAAAATAACCTGTCAAATTACAAATAAAACAAAAAACCATATCTAAGTATGGTTAGATACTCATACTTACTATATACATACTTATTATATACATAGTTGTCTTGGAAACAGTTTAACTGGCTGGCATCAATTTCAAATACAAGAAATATAATATTTTTTAATGTTTGTGTATATTTTTTAAAAGTAATTTTATTGATGCAAGCAGACCTTTTGCAAGTTTATAGTTAAATATTGGTGATAGTTTCTTTTTAATGTAAAGCATTTACGGTTTTATCAAATGTTACCAGAAATAAGTCACCCTATAATAATAAATTTTTTTATGCACTGACTTTGGCCACTGGCTCCATCTGAATGGACACAAAACAAATTCCTTTACGTTTTATCTTACCTGATCACACTGACAACCATAATACCGATACTGCGCCCGCTTTTAATTCAAATTCCGGTCACACTGTATTTCAATTCCTGTCATATCTGGATTCTGATCTAATCCAAGTCTCACTTTCAATTCCAATCACCAAAAGCGATATGTGAATTCAAATTTTATGTATTTTTGAAGAAGTTTTTAATTTTCACACAGGAAACTTAAATATTAGTTAAGTCACTCTAATTTAGCCAATTAAAATTTATAAAAAAGGTTGTGTACTGGTAACGCATAAATAACTATGTACCTACCTAAAAGAATATTTTAGTATTTTGAAATTACAAACAAAGATACTTCAATTTTATTATGTATACATATAAAAAAGGCAAGTAATCTATAATGTATTAAAATAGATAATTCATTTTATAATTGAAAGTTTTGTGTGCATCATTGTCGAGTGTGTTATGTACAATAGTAGTTGTAGAGAATATCAGGCCAGAGGGGCCTATGAGAGGCTCTAGTTCAGAGTTGTCTCTAAGTAATAATAAAACGAACCTTACGAAGTATATACAGAACTTTATTTGAAACAATCTTATATACAAATGCACAATTAATTATTATGCATGTTACATATCTCATGAGCATGTAATATGTTGATCAATCAGAGCGCGGCGTGTATTGACCTGGGACAGAGAACGGCCGCAGCTAATACTAGTTGCGTGAGCGTATTTGGAACCTCGATCAATCAGCGCGCAGCTCGCCTCGTGGCGTTCGGTACGCCCAGAAGAGGTTGCCCGCGACATTACACGACCGAAAGTAGCCGTTCGTTACATTAGTTTTAATGTATTTCTTCATATAAATAGGCAAAATACTAATATTGGCAATAAGATGCAGAAGGTAGTAAACAGATATTATATTGTAGTCAAATTGATCTAATGCTTTTGTATAGGTGTTTTACTATTGCCTAGTCTTAATATATATTCATTATTTAATAGCAATAAAATATTACTGATGTGCAGTCTGTATTAATATTTCAACAAAAAAAAGTGATGACAGCGATGAACTTAACCAGTCAGATCTTCAAATTCTTTAATACTTTCAGTACATAGGTATTTGGAAGGAAATGTAATTAAATTCATATTTTTTATTCATTTGTATTAAATATTATTTTTTAAGGTTATATATATAGATATATATATAGGGATATATTTATTAGTTCTTTAGTTTGCTAAGTTCAAGAGAGCCCTTGGGCACCAGAGCCCCAGGGCATTACCTCACTATCATAAATATTGATTGTTTTTAAATTTTCTTATATGTTTATTTTTTTAATCCAACAGGAAATTGGAGAAACTGGAAAAAAAGAAGAAAAAGCAACACAAACATAAATCTAGAGATTGAATGAAGAAACAATTCTGCCTAAACAACTTGATATATTTTAATGTTTGGTGTAGATAAATAAAGATAACTTTTAACAGTTTTTGATAATTTTAAATAATTGTTAAGTTAAAAATTAATCATGAAATACATTTACCGTATAAATAAACTAAAGTAAATCTTTTGGATATTCAATACTGCCACTATGTTAAGATAACCTTATAGATACCTTCTTTACTATTCTCTATCTGTTTTACACAGATTAATGTACTGCCTGAAAAGACATCTCATTACTACACATGTTGGATCTAGAGCGTTTGCACCATTTTCATTGCGAACACTATTTGGGACATCCACTAGTAGAACGCCGCCATTACTACACTAAGCAATGCTGCTGTTCTACATGGTGCATCCTTTGAGTCTTCAGATTCGTCTTGTCGCCTCGAGCGCTTGCCTTAACTGACCCACTCCGAAGACGCCATATCTATATGGCGCAATATGACTTCAAATCACGCACGGATGTTGATCCTAAAGCGTTGGCATATAACTATCAAAAGCGACCTTGCACGATATGGAACCATCCGAAAATCTTTTAGAGTGAATGTTTTGGGTGTATGTAGTAAAATCAGGAAGGTGTGTAACATTTTGCAGTGATTGCATGATACAAGACAATTTCGGGCATATGTACTCTAAATTTTGATTTGTGGGTACCTCTTTATGTGTGAGAATTTTAATCTGTTGTCTTTGTCCATTGAAATACATGAACATTTTCACAATTTCAAGTTTAAAATCATAATGGTCCATTATTTCTCTTCGCCAATAAACTCAACAGATTTTGCATCTTCTCTATACTTTCATCCACGATACAGCTCTATAAATGAAAAATGCAGCGACAATCACATTTACATCAATAAAATGAAAAATGCAGCAGAATATGCATTTCTTCATTTTGTCTCACGGCATGTATTTCTCAACAACTCTATCAAGAAAATCTACAACACTTGTATTCTTTTTTATATTAGTCAAAACTGATAGCCTATTAGAATGTATACATTGTTTTTTTTTTCATCCAACCTGAAACACTGGTTTATTGGATTTGTGAGGTCAATCGAGGAAGTGGAAATAATGAATTTACTGTCAATTTTTTTTTACAGCTAATTTTTCATTTCCACGAATGATACATAAATAGGAGCTGTCTCAATTGTTTAAATTTATATTTTTTTCATTTGAGCTAGTACACCTTTTTTAAAAGTTACTGTATTGTGTACTTTTCTTTTTAATAAATTGTATAACAGAATAATTTAAGTGTAAAACCTATCCATGTAAATAGTTATGCCTACAGATAATAATATCAGTAAGTTATGGAATTTGTCTCATTCAACACCTTTCAAATAGAACCATTTATTCTAATGACACTAAGAGGTCTATAATTTTGTAAACAATCAGATCTAGTAATAAGTCTGATTTTCCAGAACCTGTTTTACTTCTTTTTGAGTTTGTGTGATGTATAATTGACAAGTTTTAAACTATTTCTTAAAAAAATCTATTTCGCGGCATTTTCACACACAATTGGAATTTTAGTGTCTACTCCAATACTACCAAATTAGCTTTAATAACTCAATCAAAATATTAACACAAAGAAATATATTCATTTTAATATTTAGGCCACTCTATTTCGAAGTTATCAGTTTTACTATCTGATGATACATCTGTCAGGTATGCCGAAATATGGTAAATTTACTATTTTGTTATGGTTGTATACAGTTAAAAAGGGGAATAGAAATATTTCTATCAAAGACATTTGACCTTAAATTATGCTTAAAGCATCCTGGGAGACGTGTCAGAATCCTACTTCATGCCATTAAAAAATTTTGTAAAAATTAATGCATTTTAATATGTAATTAACAATGTTAGAAAAAAAATACTCTTGAAAATGTAAGACTATTGTAAAAGTAATTTCTTACCTCACCTTTAGGACACCATGATGTCTATTGATAAAACACTGCAACTTCGTAATATAGAAATGAGCTATGGTTCAATGGTTTTTTATTCGCCTTACGAGGCAATCAAAAGAACTTATGATTTTAAATCATTGATAACATTGATACCTTGGGAAGTCAATTGTTTATATTGAAAAAAAAATGCGATCGTTAGGCATCATGTATGCCAAGGCTTTGAGAACAAGATTTGCATACATAAACAAATTCGACTTTGTGCATGTCCTTATCGGGCGACCCGATCTTAAGAAAGGTCGGACGCCTTTTCAAAATATACCTTAATAGCATAAACAACATTAGTGTTTTGTATTTGGTGATCAGTTATATTTCATTAATTTTTACTGCATGATGGAAAATTGAGATTTCAATATATTTTTTTTTAATATCTCAAAAACTAACCCATAGGTAAAGGGATTTAATAAGTTTTTATATAGTTAACATGTGTCACAACAAAAAGGGCCGTGCGAATTATCCAATTTGCTTTTTCTTGTTTATATAATTTCTAATATTCTAATGAACCATTCGCAAGCGTAGTAATATCCCATTTAAAATAAATGTATTTTATGGATATACCAACTATACATCATTTTATAATCAAACATGCCTAGTTATATTGCATTATGGTAAAATGATTTTAATATAGTTGTAGTTTCGTTTTCCAAGTAACTAATCATGTGAAACTAATTATTGGCAACATCATGTAACTGTGGTAGCAACATTTATGATCTTTACTATAATGTACCAAATTCTCTACCATATTTGGTCATGTCAAAAAAAAAACCTCAATGATAATGACCTAACTTTGGATAAATTAAAAACAAAATGTTTATTTAATGCATCTCTTATATTTCAATTTTAGTTGGAGGATACAAATTCCTAACAAGTACCTGAAAGTCTTTTATTCCATTCAATACTATATTTGTCACAAGTATTTTATGAATGTGTAATGTGTTTAGCCCTTTTAGTATCTATTGTGATAAAGGTTCCTAAATTTTTCACTAACTATTTTAAACATTATTTATATGAAAAAAAATCAAACTTCTATTAAACCCAAATTTATAAAATGAGGTGTTTTAAGAATTTACATTATGAATTTTATCTTTGTCATGTTCTGTGGGTGGTAGATAAAAAATGTTATTAAATAGCAATTATTTTTGAAGAATGTATGGAATGAATTTACATAAATCTACTTTGTTCGATTTAATAAATACAACCATTTGGACATGCCTTCTGGTTCAAAAGTTATATTGGACAAACGGAAAGCTAATTAAATTCACAAATATGTGCTTCCAAAAAAATATTCTCATTCCAACTAAAATACAATGTCAGGTTTCATAAATAAATGACGGCTTTGCCATCAGCCTAAAAAGTTTTAATTTTCTATTTATGATTTTATTGATTCTATTTATGATAGTTTTTTTCTAGTTATGATTTTCAAATGTTCCTTGAAACTTCAGTATGTTTTGTTTTTATTCAGGGGCAAGCATGTCCAGCAGACGGAATGTGATAACAGTCATACAAAAAAAAAATGCACTGCTAACTTCTTTTTCACTTACAAAATATAAATATTATTTAATCATGCAAGTTTAGTTGTATGTTTGCTACATCTACATACAATTATGTAGTATATCAGTCTTATATATATTTTGTTATTCAATCAGTGAAGTCATTTACAAGCCTGAAAGTATTTTTTTTTACTTGACTGCACAACAGAAATGAGTAGGTTATGTGTTAGCTTAAATTCTATTGTGGTACTATTAATTTAATATTACTTATATAATAAATTAAAACATAACATTTCTGATCAACAAAAGTATGTATTACGCGACATGATGTTGAGAGCACTGTGGTGGGAAAGCAATCATAGTATATAACTAAATATATAAGTATGTAACTAAAGCAGTCAGTAATTTGATAAATGTTTGCAGTCAGATGCATTAGATTGGATGATCGAGATGGTATCATCTTGTTTCCACCCATTTAGTTCCCTTGTATGTATTTAACTTTTTTAATTCTTGTTTGCCACACCTTGGCAGACAGCTTGTTCTCATAATCAACGTGCAGTTAATATTCGGTTTTAGCACAACAGCTTGGGAGACAAATTCTTATGCTGCTCAGTCCATCCTTATAATGATAATATATAATATGTCAACACATGCACAAACATGTCCTAACAGACTTTTAACAACCTTGTCACTGATAGAGTAACAACATCAACACAGAGGGAGAGGTTCGAGTTGTAAAGAACACAAATCCTAAATTTGAATGCTACACTGTTGACCACACATCTGTTCATCATCTACTGTTTTTTAGTCTTATTTGACTAAGAAAAGAGAATAATTCATGATTTTATATTCTGCATGACCAGACACACAAATGAAACTTTGTGACATAAAACTTTTAAAATTAATATCTATTTATTCTTCCTATAATTGTCTAATCTCACTTAAAATTAACATTGTTAATAAATACAATACAATTAATTTGAGATTTTTTTTTACAAGTTTGTTACTTATATTATCACAGCATAACATAGTATTATCTTAATGGAAAACTATATTATTCTACATATCCAATCACATTGTACAATGCTGAAAGTGACTTTCCATTAGCATTATAGTCAATAGTAAAATTGAATATGTATGAAAATAATAATAAAGTTGAGGAACTTAATATCATGTTAGTTTTAATACTATTAATGCCATTTCTATTAAGAACAATGCTAATGGAAAGTGACTAAGCTTACCATAAAATATAAAATCTTAAAATTGATTGAAAAATGGCATAACAAAATACCATACAGAAGTTCATTTCTTCAGATGTGACAAAAATATATGTACCTATTTTCTTTTATAAGAATACAAAGCATTACATAGTAAAAAGAAACCATTAGGTTTTGTTTACAAAAGTATACAAAATGCTGTTTATTTAAAAAGCGTTAAAGAAAATATTTAATAGGAAATTAAAAAAAAACTAACTGATATAATAGATAACAGAAAAATTATGAAGAAGCCGAAAAAGTATAGAGTACCTATATTGATCATGCTCCATTTGATACTTTAAATATTTCATACATGCTCTTTACTTTTGTTTAAACAGATTTACTTAAATTTAGAAAATATAAATTGAAATTACAATCTAGTCTTTTGAAAGTCATTATATGCTATATATATGGTACTTGCATCATGGATACCATTTGCTCTTGTACCTGTGGACTATCCACAGGTACATTATGGTCCATGCACATAAGCACTTAAAATGATTATACTTTGAAATTGTCTGTTAATATTCATAATTTTTATTTTTGATACCTTAAAGAAATATGATAGTCTTACACCGACAGCATTTAAATATATGAATTGAAATTAATCTAAAGTTGTAGATTGAACACTTAAAAATAATATAATCTCTTATAATATTTTTTAATATTTCAAGAAACCTCAGTTTTCTCATATATATCTGATAATGTATCGAAAACTATTACCCTTATATTTTCATATAAGTCTTTTCATCAATTTCTATGATATCTTGGCTATCATTTCTCTCTTTCCAATGCAAAAACAATACACACATAGTTATGATTAACATAAGTGACAACAATACTACTACACTCTTTACAATGAATTTGCTAGGAGTTACAAACAACTGAGCTCTCCACTGTGATGGATCATCAGGTGGAGATGGTATGACAACAATCTGTGAATTAGGTATTATTTGGGTCCACGTTCTTAAATAACCAGCAATTCCTACATTCAAATTATCAACAAAATTTGGTGTTCGATCTAATCCAAATATAGAATAAGGCAGCTGCAAAGGAAAATATGCAGACTGAGAAAGTTGTGCACAGACACCTGTTCGATAATTGCCTTCTTGTGACCATGTGTTATAACTTATTCTTGGACCAGGTAAATTTGTACCTGAAAAAAAAAAAACTACACTTAGTAAAACAAGGAATGTATGGAAACCAAGACTTATAGGCTAAACAAACTTCTACTGATTTTATACTATACTAGCTTTTGCCTGCAGCTCTACCCGTGTAGACAGGGGTTATGTGATGGTAGATGAAACATTTTTTTTAATAGGATTTAAATCCTATCAAATTACATTTAAATGTAAAATCTATTCTTAGTGAGCGTTTTAAGTCCCGAAAAACATAATTATGCCAAAGTTCAAGTCAATCAGGCCGATAGTTTCAGAGATCTCGTGATAAGTCAGTCAGTGGTATTTTGCAAAATATAGTATCATTTTTATAAAGTGTCGTTCAAATATTACTTAATGATTTTTGACAATATTCCCAAGATAAATTCTATTAATAATTTGTTTCTAATAAAATATGAAAAAAATAATTATAAAATCACAGAAAAACAGCATGTCTTTTGCATGGAATTTTTTTCATAAATCTGAATAGTTTTTCTATGTTAGTTTCTACTTTAGCAGCACTGAAGTTATGGAATTTTCCACTAAAAATGTACATAGTTTAAGGTATAAACATTTATTACATACATTTGTTCTGAATGAAATTTTCTTTTAAATGATTTTTTAGTGTTTGTTAGGATTACTATTTTGAATGGTAATCAACCATCATATTTATGTTCCAATATCCCTGATATTTCTACTCCATGGATATCCTGGTGAAAATATCCCCCTTGTTCCTCACGTAGGTCACCAAGATTTCCAGAAAACTATTCTAGATGGCTGTGAAGATAATAAAGTTTAATACTCATGTTGCATCCCAGCCGCTGAATGTATGTCAGCAACTATTCAATATACTGAATGTAGCAATCAGACTTTCTATTATCCAAAAAATTCCTCACTACACAAACAGACTCTTGCAATGCGTATTTCTCGATAGCTGTCATATGGTTGACAAAATTTGTATCACCTATCAATTTCCTGATTTGTAGGCCATAGAAAATTTTGATATTCGGCTTTGATTTTCTCACTACTCAATTTTGGGAACACTTTTGCAACGCATTTGAAACATTGGTCGTTTTTGTTAAGAGCTTTTGCAAACTGTTTAACTTAACCCCAGATTTATATGCAATATAAGGAGGCAATATAATTCAGTCTGAATACCAGTGGAGCATTAATCACATTTTGCTTTCCGATAATCAATGCCTATGTAGAACGCCAGTCCCTTTTTTTTCCAGCGCTCGGCTCTCCCATAAGCATAGCAAACAGGGATACTTTGTGTAGCCACTTTGTTGTTCCAAGAGAAAATTTACCATATTTAAATCAACACATAAAACCGAGTTGGGTTTATGGTACTTGAATTTGTCCAGAACAAGGGATATCGTAGGATATTCTTCTCTAACTTTTTAGATTGAGCAATAGGTAAAGAACCTAGTTTGTTACCGTTATGTGAAAGCATGCATTTAAGACTGTTTTAACGAATCTATGAACAAACCTCATTTATTTCTATTATACTGTTTTAGTCCTAATGCAGTCATTAGACCCAGAATATCAGAACAAAACACGAAATTTTCTTTTTCTGTAAAGCAAGGGAGTAAATCCCTTTACCTGTTATGGTAGTACATCTTATCTTCGTTTCTTTTGTCAACAGATTTCTTTTTTTCAATTGGGAAACTAGAATTTCTGACGCAGTCCTAGACAGTCCAAGGGTCCCTGATCAAGTTATTTAAATCATCTTGATTTAGTGGTCAGGGTTGACCGAAGCAATCAAAATCACTCTCTAGTACTGTTGTCATTATTGGTTTGTCGACTGCACTTGTCTGGATGTTCTGAAGATATACATGACTGATGTGGTAATGGTGTGTCACTAGTATTGAAGACTGGACTTATAGCAGATTTTAAGTTTGGATATATTTATTCCCAGCAATTTATATGGTTTTTTCCTATGACTTTCGTAACACATAAATAACAGTCATTGTGATGATAGGATGGTTGACGCCAAATCATAGAAGCTTTGTACTCAAAAACGGTCTTTTTTGTTTATCCATAATCGCAAAGACTTAACACAATTTTTAAATTCCAAATTAGGAGTCTAGGGATTGGTGTTTGTTAGCAATGGATAAACCTAAAATAGTCCAACTATGCTTTTTTCATGAAGTCCGACAAGTTCAAATGGAAAATTTGGACTATATATTCTCCACAAATAAAAAAAAAACAATCAAGGCTGTTGAAACGTCCTTTTTGAGGAAGACAATAAAATTTATACAGAAACTAGTTCAGTTACACAGCTATTGATAGAAATTATTGACTACTTAAGTAAATTCATGACGGTATCTGTGTCTCACTAACTAGAGCTACTACAAAAAATCTGAGGGTAGTTCCGAAATCAGTGCATCCAAATTGGTAAGCAACCATAGAAAACTTCATACAACAAAAAAACGTTTGATTTTGAATTTCTGTATTATTAATAACTAGAATTATAAAAACTGTTTTGAATATATTTTCATTGTCTGCAACTTTATGTCAACATGAAATTTAAAATATGCAACACTGATTTAGTCATCACAATATTAAAAAATATTAATATTTGTAAATAATTACACTTACAGGTCTTAGAATATGAAATTAAATATAAAAAAAAGTGTGTGTGTATTAGTGTACACACGTAAGAAGTGAAACTTCTTTATGACATCATTTTTCGATAAATGATTTACTATTTACAACTGCACAGAAATTGGTTGAATAAAGCTAAATTAGATAAAGTTTATGCAAAAGGCTTTTATTATCATAGACATGGATACAAAAATAATACAATTATTTCACCTTTCTGCTACTAAGATTATAGCATTTCATTAATTATAATAGAATTATTACTATTATTGTTATCGTTATTATATATTTTGTAATTAATGGCTTAACTCACTGATATTTACAATCAAAACTAAGGTTAACCTGAAATAACCGTAAAAATGTAACTACTCAAAGCGGGCCGCAAAATACATTGGAGACATTTACCAATTCCTACTCCGTTGGAGAAAGTATACCGAATCACGCGTGGTAGGGATAAGAAAAAGATGGCGCGTAACGGAAAAATGTGACGCGTAATGAAAAAATGTTACACTAAATTTTTTTCCAACCCCGATAAAAAAGTTTCACTTCAAAAATCAATAACCTAAATCACTTTAGAGTAACATTTAGTTAACAGTTACAACTTTATACTGATGATTGTAAAATTATAGATATGTTTAAATGAAAAAATTGTTTAAAATGAAATGAAATAACAACTCACCAAATGTTATCTGTCCTCTATGCAAAGGCCCGATTGGTGGAGGGCTGTTTTTATTTGTCAATCCTGTGACGACCATTACTTTTATAAAATTTGTATCATAATCTAACTCATTCTTAAAAGCATGTATTGTGTATTCTTTTGTAGTTTCATTCTTCTGAACATATATAATATCTAATACCCCATTCATATAAAAATCAAAGAATGTCGCCATCACTATATTTTTCCCAAAACTGTCCAGTTTATTCCATTGCACTTGAAAGGTTCTATGAAACTTACACTCTAATGAATCACAGGGTACATTATGTAGCAAAAATGTTTTGGGTTCATTACTATTTTCTGGACATAATACCACTAATATGTCAGGATAACCATCCATATTGAAATCCCCACTTCTCATGGTTATTGTATCTAGATATAACTCATTTCGTGGGGGAACAAATCGCCATATTGTTCCCTTTTCATCATTAAAATCAATGCGTAAGTCATACCACATCTGATTATCATATATCCATATTGTACTATTCATACACAACAAATCATAACAAACTGGCAAAACTACATAAAATTTTCCAGTTAATGATACATCCAGAAAATTTACTTGTCCATATGTAGCATTTTCATGACCAATTGGTAGTTGTATATTGTATGAATTAAAGAAACCATCTGATCCACTAATCCAAACTTCTATATCAAATTTGGTGGTAATAAGGAGATCGGCAGCATTATCACCATTAAAGTCCAGATAAGAATGTGAGTGTGGAATTTTTAGCTCTTTGAAAAAACCCAATCCTAAAATTATTTCCTTTGGCTGAGAACGTAAATTATTAAATATCCAAAATACCCGTTGGTTTTGTTTATTTAAACCAAAAAGATCTAATGTCATATCATGGTTATAATCCATCACCAGTGGTTGGCCAATACTGTAAGCTTTAACTATATTTGCGTCACTGCAATTTAAGGTAGGTTTCCCACCCCATATTATTCTTATTTCTTGATACAGGTCAGAACTATTAATAGGAATAGTGGTTAAAAGAATATCCATGTAAGCATCGCCATCATAATCACCTGGCGTCACACTAGTAATAAAAGAATCACTGAAATTGCAAGCAAATACAGAAGGGCGCAAAAATGGTTCCTTATCATATGCTAAGTAGATTTGAAGATTCGTTTTATTTTTTATAATGAATGCATCTGTCAATTCGTCTGAATTAAAATCTCCAAATGCCGCTACAATTCCATACATATCATTACCAAAAGAAAAAGACTCTGAATCAATACAACACATTAAGGCAAAAAGGCAAAACACAATGAGTTGAAATTTAAACATTGTTTGAAAGATTGCTTTAAAAGTTCACAATAAAACTGAACAAAAAACAAGTAATAGTAGAAAGCACAGAACAAAATAATATCACCAAGAAGAAAAACTATTATTATTCCATCTTTGTTGATAAAGTGTAATTGTAATACAACGCTAACCACTACTAACAATTCACAGAACAATAATATTATCAATAATGAAAAAACTACAGATAGATTAAGTGCGATCCCTGATTTGACATTTATGAGTATCCTGTATTAAACATTATATAAAAATTTGGAGAACATCCACATTTTTGCGTAATTAAAGCTAAAATAATCAAGTTTATTCTCATTCATTAAAAATGGGGTGGGATTTTTTATGAAAAAATATCTTACCACTAAGGATCAATAGACAAAAGCTATTAATATTTTTCAGGTTTTGAACGTCTTTACAGAAAAAAAGAAAAGTATATAAATGAAAATGTTACAAGGAAACAGAATATAAGCACTTGATATTGTTTTATTAGATCAACATTTAATCGTGAGGTTTTTCTGTAACAGTCAGAAATTAGGAGGACTTTGAATTTCAGTTGACACTTTTAAGAATTACTATTTCAAAGCGCGGTTTTTTTTTAAGTATTTCAAGAAATTATGTTAACATTTCTTTTTTAATGTTGAAATAATATTATTATCATATGTCTAAACAAATAAATTGATTCTCGCCCAAACAACGATACCTCGGTGAAAGCTGTTATAGTCAATCATAACGGACAATATGCAATGGGGAAGACCTCTTGATGGCGTAATGTCCATTAATCCGACCGGACTAGATACTGAGATTGATGCTGTGACAGTATATATTCACACTTAGTTATAAATAAGTAACTAAAATATTAAAAATGTATAATAACTGCAAAAAAACAAACAATTGAAATTAATTTTTATTAACAAGACATTCTGTTATCTGCTCCACTATATAGGAAATCAAATAACTTTTAGTCATATGAAAAACATAAATAGGTAATTATTGAAATATAAAAAGGCTGTAAAATTAAGTCGACTGATTTTCCTATTGACGCAAAATAAACAAACACCTAAAAGAAACGTTAAAAAAAATACTGGGCATTATTACACTTTCGTTAAAAATAAATCATAAATTTTCCAAAGTAAACACAAAAACTTCACTTTAATGATCATATTGAGCACGTTAGAAAAAATGCAAGTTTCTACCGAAGACATCTTGAAGTCATGCTTGGTAGAAAAAGAAAATTATCACTGCGCAATAAACGTACTTTTTATCAAATGTGCATACGGACGGCAATAATATACGCATTTGTCGTCTTTACTCTCGCTGCCGCAAAGGCACTCGATAGACTCCAAGTAATTCAGAATAAATTCTGTGCAGATGCCACGGTGGCACACTGACGCGTTGGTAATTCAATACCTCACAGCGATTTAGAACTCCCTACTATAGCTAAATTTATGAAGGACGCATCTAAGCGTTTCATCGACATCGCGGAATCGCATCTCAGTGCGTTCCTTAGTTCAGCAGTCTCCTATGAGCCATTACACCCTCATCATTTTATCCATAGGCCAAGGAATGTACTTCCGATCCACCTGACGCTCTTAGAGCGGCAGTAGAAAGCCTCATGGAAGTCAACAACACAAATGACTCGCTAAGCTTAAATACCCCTAAATCAGTAAGGTCTAGTAATTGGAAAAAAAATGAAAAGAGAAAATCGAAGACAACGAAATTTGAAAAATAACGTCAAATCTTCTTTGAGTGTTTTTAATTTTATTAATTTTAGTTTCCGTGCGATTCTTTTTGAATGTATTAATTTAGTCACACAACCTAGTTGATTGATTTTGAGTATGTGATAAATGACTTAATAAGTAATTTAACACTAAATAAATGAGTATTAGTTTAATATTTTCCTAATCACAGATTTTATTAGTGTCAAGTACATCTCGTATTATGAGTTTTACAACTGTAGAACGCACCGATATGCTTTTATTTCAAAGTGAAGAAAAAACGCAACCACTCCGTTTACCGAGAACTCTACGGAAGTGAAAAATCGCCAAGAACCATTAATGTAAAATATAAATAAATATATGGTCCCTAACGAATTTACATAAATATTATACGCAAACACGAGTTGATAATTAATGAAACATGATTGTTTGAATTATTTTTACTATCTATTATGCTCATAAAAATTAAGCTTTATTAGATAATATCACTACAAAATTTATTAAAAACAGTGAGTGTGTGTACAAATTGTAACTTATGAACTATTAAAATGGACTACACAATAAAAATTTTATCATCGAAACAGATAACAAGGAGTGAATTAAATGCCATCACATATATCTCACGTAATATTATCTATACACTTAACAAAACAGTAGAAAAAATAAAATGAAGAAAAAAAATCGCTTGTGTGCAAATCACATAGGGTAAAAGTGAAACTTCAAAAACGTAATTTACAAGAGAATAAGATGAATATAGAGTATCAGAAATAGGATAATTATAAAGTTTATTTTTTCTTTTACTATCTCTTAAATATAAGAAGGTAATAAGAAAATGACGTGGTTGATAATTCGTAGATTGTGATGAAATCTACAAATTTTACATAAATCCAAATTACTGAACGCCATAGTCACTAATAGTTAATCTCTTACCTTTTATCCGATACGAATTTTCTTTTTGCTTTGTACTAGTAAAGATCGAAACAATATGTAATTCTCAAATTAGAAATATTTGTATTTATTTCAAAAATCAAAAGAGAAAACCAAAAATATATTTTCAGAATCAAATTTATTGCAACGAATCATAAGTTAAGTGACAAAAATATCTTCGAATTGTTATGTCATTAAAATGAACAGAGAGAAAAACTGAATTTTTGATGCATTTTTCTTAAGAAAAGACTGTTGCAAAATAAATTTACAGGCTTTAAATTTTTTTATGTATTTCTTATTTCTATTTTAACGAACTCTAATTTTAATTGTACAAAATAGTGATAAAACCATTTTCTTCTTTTTTTTTATTCCTACCCAAGGGTTGAGAAAAACATTACCTCACTTTTTGTTGTTATGTATCTTTAAACCTTTGAGTCATAACTGAATTTACTTGAAAAAAATAAGCTTTCTTATGTTAGTTTTAATTTCAAATTTATTTAACTGTACTAAAAAAGTAAAGCGGAAGAATAATTAGTGTTAAATGTTTTAAAGAAGTGCGAAACAAAAAGCTTTTAAATTTTCTAATGAATTAGTAGTTTATTTTTAATGACAGTAAATGATAATACAATTTTTTCGGTTAGATATAACATACACTTTGATATGTAAGCTATGTTGTACTTACGTGTATAATTAATTTAACTAAGTTAATTAGATAAAATCATTAATTAGAAAAAAAATAATTATAATGACTTTTTTGAATTTGAACAC
>BGZK01002231.1:0-70382 GCA_005406025.1 Eumeta japonica | reverse complement strand
TTTTTCTGCAGAGTAAAACTTGATATAGTAATACAATAACATATTACAGTTAATGTAATATTTTAATCTTATTATTTCGATTGGAATGTACATTAAGGGATTTGACAATTTCTAAATCGTTTATAGTAATACAAATGCTTGTAATCATTTGTAACATAAAACAGGTGATGATTCATTAAAAATTTAAATATTTTTTTGTTGGATAGTAAAATATACTGCACGTAATGTGTTAAATATGTTAAAAAACAAATATATGCCATATCAATTTCCTTAGATTAGATTTAATTTGTTGTACACTTGTCTTTTAGATGTAATTTTAAGACTGCATAAAAAACAAGAAAAATTACAAATAATAAAGGCGATTCTATTAGTTTAAAAACTGAGTCTCTAATGATGAGTGAACGAATATAGTGATGATAACGCAGAAAGTACGAGACCAGGGTTATTTTGGGTATATTTCTGTAAAAGTCCGTTTATGTCTCTGATTTTGATAGTGCTTTAAATGAAAAAATTGAAATAATGTATTTTCAAATCCTCGTTCTAACACTATAGAGCACTTATCCTAAGTAAACTAAATTTTGTTTATTGAAAATAAGAAATATAATTTTTCTTAAAGCTCTTAATGTTTTATTTAGGCATTTTTTGACAGAATATTTCAACATCAGGCTAAGGAAACTAAACGCAATCAGTGCTAAACGGTCTGTTTTGGCACTCATTTACCGCGGCCGTGTTTGAGAGCTGAACTGTACATTTTCTCTTTTTTTATGCGTTAATTTAAAACAACCATGATTTAATAAGACGTCAAATTCATTGAACCGAACCAATAAATATTGCTGACGTAATAAACATTCAGACCCCCGGCCCTCACGTCGGGCAAAAGTAAGCAAAGTCCCCCCCAAGCCCGCCCCAACGCCCTTTAGTGGTTCGCTTAATGCTAATGGTAATGCTTGAATGGTTCCTTACACATCAGTCACCTGCGTAGATAAAACACGATTCATTATAATAGGAGTCAAAAAGAAAAGGCCACATTATCAACGGAGTGAAGCAGAAACTAAAAAGGCTGTTGATGAACTTTACTAAATCCTAGAAGGACACTAGGAATTTTGCACCAGTCAAAGGAAATAAGTTATGAAATAATGGCAGAAAAAATCATTTAAATATATGTTTATTTCTTAGATCATGGAAAACACTTGAAACACGTGACTATACTTCAAGAATTTACATTTTACTACTTAGCTTTACCACTTTACTACTTGTTCGGAAGACAGTTTTCCCCCAGGAAGAACGTGCGAGAAACTTGAGAGTAGCGCTTTCCAACTTTAAATATATTATGTTATACAATTAAATATATATCAATTTAAGATTAATTATATATATCCTTCATATATTTAAAGGATATATAACGGATATAGGAGATCAATTAAATATATATCCTTTAAGAAAAACTCAACATCATCTACTTAACTTCGCTTTCAGACTTACTATAACAGAAAAATGTCGAACACCTTATATTTATATGTGTGCGGACTCGTTTAAAACGAATAGGCACCATTAGCGCAAAATGCAAAATAAAAAGGTTACAGATTAATCATATCAGCTTTCAGAAATGGACACTGAAAGTTCTTTACTAATCAAAGAAATCAAAAAATAAAGAACGAAAGAAACTTAACCTTTCCCACTATATTTACTGATACACAATAGTATCTATTACCAATTCCCACTCCATTTTCTAGCTAAATGCTGCACGGATATCGGCTGGCTCTACACTCCCATCACTTTTAATTCACAGTAGAACCTATACTTCCTCATATAATTGTACTTCCGTTGGTGTGTCGGGACTTGTCCCTTTCAGTCATTGCAACCGATCGAAGGTTGAGTGAATTATGATGATGGTGAGTCAAGTGTCTTCCTCCTCTGGTGGTTAAATGGTCGCTTTCGAATATAAAAAAAAAAATCATGGCAATAGTATACATAACGAAGTTAAAAGGAAAACTAGTACAGATAAGTAGGTTTTACAAGCAAACCAATAAGATGTAAGATGTACCTGGAGAAGTGAAAAGGAAAAATTCGTTAAAGTCCACTGAAAATTACTTAGATGAAATTTTAGTCGTTAAACCATGAAATCAATAATATTTTCATAGTATAAAACAAAAAGCCTCATTCTAAATCCACATTGTGTCGGGCAACTAGTCATAAAATAAATTACAGATCATGAGAGTTGATTTCTAGCCTCTAGACCAGTAGACGACACGAAAGTAAACGAAGCTTGCAACTGTACGTCTTAATCAAAGAGGCTTCAAATTAGATCTTATAAATCTTAAAGCTTTTAATCCAAAATAAAGGCAATAAGTGGGGCGCACTATGTTTCTGGAATGGCCACGAAACATTAAGAAAAATTAAAAAGCAACTACTACTTTTAAAAATGGAACTCTTTGGTTGTAGTATTCAGATTGTTACACCTAATTGTCATATGTTTTAAACATTGTGGCGTTATTTAAAAAATTGCGTGTCTTCATTATTATGTATTAATGTCGTGAAAATTTTAAGCTATGAAAATCTTATTTTTCTACAATTTTAATTTGATTTGACAACTTAGCAGAGCCTTGCTCGGCTGCGAGCGATGAAGTACCATGCAAGATGACTATGAATTGCTGGTTTGCAAAACTCAAGCGCGGTCGTATCAATCTCAGTGACGTATTTCGTGATAGTTGCCCGTCCACCGCTGGGAACAACAAAAACATCGATGCTGTGCGCCGTATGATCAAAACAGACAGGCATGTGACTTACCATGAAATTCGGGCGTCCTTAGGCATAGACATGAGTCAAACACAATCAATTCTACACAAACATTTCGTTATTAAAAAGCTGCGCTTGCGGTGGATCTCACACAATTTGACTAAGGCTCAAAAAACGAACCGCGTTACTTGGTGCAATACCATGCTTATCCGATTCAAGAAATTGGCGTCAAATTAAATTGGGACATTATGACAGATGTCGAAACGTAAATTAATTACTACAACCTCAAAACAAAGCATCAATCGACGGTATGGGTCTATCGAGATGAGCCGAAACCCACCAAAGTGGCGCGCGAGCCTTTAAGCGGATAATTGCTTCTTTTTTTTAATAAAACTGAACACGTGGCTACTTTTGGTTGATATTGATTGCTACACGACCATTTGCTTGCCGGAAATTATAGAACAACTTCGTAAAAATAAACGTAAATGTTGTATCATCTTGCACCACGACAATATAAATTCTAACACGGCCAAACAGGCAAATAAATTTTTGAAGAAGGAAAACGTGTAAAACTCATAAGCAATCCCACATACAGTCTCGATCTGGCACCTTATGACTTTTTTTGTTCGCAAAAACCAAGAACCAATTCCACGGTCAACGATTTTCATCACCAGAAGAGACTGTTGAAAAGTATGAAAAATTTGTTTCCGAGGTCACCAGAGAAGAGTGGCAGAAATGTTTTCAAAATTTGATTATTCGTATAAAAAAGTGCTAACGGAGAATGTTTTGAGAAACGATATATTCGGTTTTGACCATTTATAGTAATTTTTTCTCATTAATTATAGAAATTTTCAATGCACCCTACGTATATACCAAACCAAAGAAATGTATGTTTACGTATATAAAAAACCAGCCAAGAACAAAACACCATGTGCAGTTTAGAATTCCGTAGTTACTATAAAAAATTCACTATAGATGAAATTTAGTATTAGTTTTGTATTGTGAAATTTTGGTGTACACTAAAATTACTTTTTCAGATTTCAAGGGGTAAATAATAGATTTGATAAATAAAATCTTTTATACAAATTTATTTTAAGTATATTTTATAACTATTAAATGACTTTACTCTTATGCATTACTATTTTAATGTATTTAGTTAAATTTATGATTATTTATTAAATTTTAAGTGCTTTACAACACAAAACACTTACTATAGAATCAAAATGTAAAAATATGATGCAGGAAAATACACCGACAAAAGAACGTATCTTCAAGGCACTTATGTCCTTTTGTTGAGATCGGCAGTTTTTCGGCAATAACAAAACGGTTTGTCCGATCATATTTAGTATTATATTTAATATAATTAATCGTCATCTTTATGGTTTTTTCATATTTGTTGGAAGGTTTAAAAATAAAGAGGGGAGACACAATTTATGCTACTGTCGGAGCAACTATTTCCCGAAATATCCACTTAATCAAAAATTACTTAAAAACTTTAAAGGTTTTTAAAATAGCAGTCAAAATATGAACCACACATTCATGTTTGCTGATAAAGTTTTTTCGATTTCTGTTACATGTGTGGATTTACCCTTATAAATATTTATTTTTGTTATTCAATTACCAAACTAAGTAGCGTTTTATATAAGACACTTATAATTCAAATTTTATCATTATGCATTTTATATTTCTTGAGTAAAATGTCCGTGACATACGAACGGACGGATATGAAAAAGCTATAAGGGTCTCGTTTTTGCCGTTTTGACTATGGATCCTAAAAAAAGCATGTGTCAGCACAAGCATGAAGAGTGGGGTTTCAGTTATTATACAGCCAGCCAATTACCGGCGCCCACACCACGCCGGGCCGCATGGCGTATTCGTCACACAGACAACACGCTCGTATACGGCATTACCACAAAATATTGCTTTGTTCAGTTTAAAGTATTTCTTAGGCGAATTTTGGTACTATCTTGCTTTCACTTACCTTAATTTTACATTAGTTTAATGACATAAGTGCAACTATATAAAAATATTGGCCGAGTCCATGAAGAGTTTTTATAGCAATGTACAAAGTTGTTGTGTATGCTTCAGGTAATTTACATATTATTTTGATAATACTTGTTAATATAACACGGAGTTTTTATGCTTAAGACAAATTCTTGTATAAATTGTGG
The DNA here is from genome assembly GCA_005406025.1 of Eumeta japonica. NCBI lineage: Eukaryota > Metazoa > Arthropoda > Insecta > Lepidoptera > Psychidae > Eumeta > Eumeta japonica. The sequence goes on along the minus strand of BGZK01002231.1, from coordinate 65,475 downwards.
ATTTCAAATTCATTAATCTTTTCCAAATACAAATTTAAGTTTAAAAAAACTATAAAAAGGGGGAAACATTTTCTCACGAAACGTTCCTTAATACCACTGTATCAAAATTATAAACAAAGTATTACTGGAATCCTTAAAAGTAGCCCTATTCATACAATGTGTTAAATATACTTTTTGCAGGGCTAGCATAAGGTTTCGCCGCATTCCGCAGTTGTATCCCCATCACACATATACACGCGTGTTTGGCATATTCTCCCCGGAAAAAAAACTGTCGTTTACATTTGTATTTTTATTAAAATAAGCGGCCAAGTGTGAGACGGAATGGCAGATCAAAAGTTCTGTACCTCAACATAATATATTAATATAATGAATAATTATCTATATGTTTTTATTTCACGCGCGATCTTTAATGCTGATGCTTCATTTTTGTTATTCATCGTATCACTTCAGTGTATGCACTCTAATTACAACAAGTTTGATGATTGTTTGTATTACCATTTTTTCATAAAGCAAATTCAAAAAATTAAATGTGCGGTCTTGGGACCCCCTTTAGGTACAAAATTCTTTTCAGTATAAATAATACAAAGTAAGAAATAAAATGAGAGTTTCATTTAGTATTTTATGAAAATTATAATAATAATAATACACGACAATCTAAACTCATGCCTATTACCCAGAAGGATAGACAGAGGCTATAGATTTCGACATGTTATGATTTTTGCATTTCTCAATTGCTTTGCTGATGTTCATCAATCTTTTTATACAAACTCGTCGGTTTTGGGTGCTTAAAATTTGGCCCTTTCCAAAGTGCCGCCATTTCGGCTTGCATAGAATTTTACAGGGTGGCCTTTGCCAACATTTCCATAATACGCGTTCGCTCGATAGACTTGTTATTTCAGTCTATTTTCAATCATCCTTTCCAGGTGTTCCAGATGGAAAAATATTCCTTTATTAAAAATTAGATACAAAACATTGAATTATAAATTATATGAAAAATGTACTAAATAATAGATTTCGAGAAAGAGAGAAATAGTCACATGGAGGCCACCTCCACCTGACGCTTTTTGGTTATGTTACGAATTCCACCGGTCAACTCTTACCGGAATCTTTATTAAGGACTTTGTTTCAAAAACATTAAAACATATTTCTCTGCATAGCCTCTCAGAGGTAGGACTAGCAGCCGAACAGACGATGTAGGCTTTAATAGATTTCCATATGGAACCCCAAAAATTAAAAATGGGATATGCGGATTGTACGCAAAGGAGCGACGTGGTGATAAAGCACATTCACGGTAATCGTAACGACTTTCAAAATAAGCTTCATAAGCTTTATTCTTTTAGAAATTTAAGTTTTTCACACTTCAAAAAACTATAGACCTTGGTATTTTAAATCAATTTCAATTTGGCATGTCTATCCGCTCTTGAAAAAAGGTTGGCATCGTATAATCAAACATACAGATAGGTAGACGGACAACAAAGTTATCCCACAAGAGTTCATGTTTTTTGAAATACAAAATTGTAAAAACTGATGGTCTTTGCAAAGGTGACTATTGAAGGAAACAATTTAGTATTTTTTCAAAACTTTATTGTTTGTAATAATTATTACACATGTACGTTATATTTACCCAGGGTGATGCATACAACAAATTTAAGTATTCTATTTATTACCTGTATACAATAATAAACTTTTCATATTAATAACTGAGTATATCCCATTCTGATTTCTATTTACCCTAAAACACGGGTAACGACTCGCGTTACATTTTCTTCGAAATAAATTAATTATACTTGGACATCGTGTAAATGTATGTACATTTAACTATATTACACATGATTAAAATTAAATACTTTTTTTAAAGACATCATCCGTCTTGAAAGCACTTTCATTCTTTTTTCATTATATAACGATATTTTTTTTTACAAAGAAAGACGTCAAAGAAAATTTTTTTTTAAATAACGCCAAATTTTACTGAAAGATTTAATATTATATTTGTTATCTGTCCGATTTTGTCTTCGACTATTTCTCACGTCATGGAAAATTATGTAACGGTTACTAATTTTATTTTAGTCCGTACATTTTTTCTACTATATTAACACTATATTTATGAGAAAGGAGTTTGTTATTGTCAGCACAATAACTTTAATTATTGGTTTTATTTCGTAATTAACAGTATTAAATAGTTGTAGGAGATTCACTGAGGCGATTTAACTATAAAAACCAGGTGGATGGGGTATAAAAAATAGATCTAAAATTAGTGGCTCTATTAAATGTTTTCTGTAGCTATTCCCCCGAACATTACTAAGAAGCACAGGCAACGAACGTGAGAGGGGCAACGGCAGCTTTACAAGGCTTCGTTCCCTAGGTCTTATGAGCTTACGCCCACTTATGTAGTACTTCTAGACATCCTACCTCGAGCCGTTCGTTATTTGTTACAGTGCCATATTGTTGTTCGGAAAATGATGAGAACGAACAAAGTGTAATCAATGTTTAGAATTTAGAAATGTGGAAAAAATACGTGTAAAACGTTTGCTTTAGAGAAACGTGGTATATTTTACAAACGTCTATAAACTATTTAGAGCTATACTTTTCTCTTTTCGAGCGGTCGTGTGTCGTATTATTCTTCATTCGTTCTGTGGTTGTTTGTGCCTGATATAGTTAAACTTCATATCAGTGTCTTTGCCGTCTAGTCGATTTCTCTGCTGAAACCTATAGTTTGGTATGAGGTATTTAAACCGAAATAGATCCTCGCTCTGGCTGTAGTCACATCCACACAAAGGCCGTTAGGGAGACATTGGTTCGACGACCTTGACAGGATCATGGGAAGGTCTAAAATTCAGGTGATTGGATTGACACTACGCATCTCAATTAAATTTCTTAATAAGAATATTTAGATATCCTTTAGAAAAAGCCTAAGAATAAAGGTTTCAGTTTAACTAAAGATCCGTTCTCTCCATATTATAACACTCGAGACGCCAAATGTCGTATATGATATAACCACCTACTAAAAATATAGATACGCTTCTATTTAATTTTAGAAAAAAATAGTAAGGTAGAACAATAACAAACTCTTCTCTCGTTACAATTAGATTATAGTAGCACATTAATTACACTTTATTACATAGCCTATATTTACATTTTAAACTAGTTTTTATTCACCACATATTTCAGACTAGAAAAAATTACAATGTACAGTGGAGAGTAATTAGTTATATTCCATTAGAGTTACAGATTCGTAGTCCACTTATATACCTGTATTTACAGACGTTTTTCCACTTAGAATATCGGTTTTAATAATAGTATTGTCGGCTGTTCATGCACATCAGAATACATTCTCTCAAAAACTTATAATTATTATTATGCAGCGATACAACAAAAAAAAATTTTTTTAGGTAAATAGGTATCTAATAAAAAACAAATTTTGGAGTACTAACAGGTAGTAATAGTGTATCACACACGACGAAAAACAAAAAAGTCAAATGAGAAATATATAGAAAATTGTATTTTTTAAGTATGATTAAAATTAAAAATTAAAAAAAAAAACGTATTGAAGTCGTATTACAATAAAAAAAACAACATTTATAGATGTTATATGAAAGGAGCTCTGAAACTGTAGTACATTTTCTATTTCATTATTTACAGTTATCTTTACTGAAGCGCTTTAAGTACGATAATGGTGAAATTGCGGAAGTTGGTGCCTTTAATTATAGCAATATTTAAATTTATTACTAGTATTTATAAATCAATTTACTCCGTTTTCAATAAGTTATATATAATAAATCATTTTAAAAATTCATACCATCTTTGAGTACGTATTTCATTCATGTTTTAACAATAATCTATCTACATAAAATAAAAAGTTATCGTCAAATTATGCCAAGAGAATCTCAAAGGTTATTGAGTATTACAAGAAAATTTATAAGATCCTTTCTACAATTATAAATAAGTAAGTACTTTATTTGCAAAGTAATATTGGTTATTTTGATTGCAAATGATATTTCTGAAATGTGGGAGTTGCATATTTAACCACACCATGTATTTTTTAATAATGCTTTTTCTTGATGAAATTTGAATTTCCCGCAAAATCACCTTCGATACAACTACCATGAAATCTTTTAAAATATAACATCGTACGTACACAGCACAACCCATGCTATATGATTAGCAGTTGTTATAGATAAGAGCTGGTAATGAAATTCGGTCGACACTTTTGCAATCGACACAATGAAACAATTACTTTTTTGTTAACAAGTGATAAACGATAAAAAATTAAATGATGTTAATAGTAAAAAAATTTACTATCTTAAAAAATAGTGAAAAAAATTACATATTGTTTTTTAATAGATTGAAAATAAATTGACATTAGACGTGCAAACACAATTTATTTTACTGCTTTACGACAAAATCGTTGTTTCATTTCTATGGCCAAAGTTGAAGAAATTAAACTTTCAAGATTTTAAATTGTTTTGGACAATAATTTACAGCTAAAGAAAAGTACAAATAAACATAACAAACGAAATTAAATAAATAATTGTGTTACAACAAATTAATTTTGCTTCCCTTTTATACAACACATAATTACTCATTGCAGCCTTTCATTCATAACCAAACCTGTTGATAGACCGTCTGATAATCATGCGGAACTTCAAATGCCATTCACTTTGTCTTATAATGCAACTTTATTTTGCTATCGGCGCCTGCGCAGCTTTGTAAAAATCAAACCAGAATCACAAAGGCAATTAATCAAAATACACCAGTTGATGAATGGACGAAATGTCCAATGGATATTTTTTACAACACCCCAATCGAGCAGTGTTAACAGTAACAATAAGTAACTATGACCACGATACTCTCCGTACCGTAAACCGGAACAAATTTTCCGATTCTTAGCTGTGTTACGCTACCAACGCAAATTCGCGAAATTTCATTTACGAAATTATAAAATCAAATGCTTTTTAGGTGTTGAATTTGAAAAATAATTACTCTCTAAAATTAAATGCTAAAAATTAACTTCCGATGCCGGTTCTGCTCTAGTTTTCGACTCCGATCACACTTTCGGTATGATCCCGCGCATGTAAGTTTAAGAGCACCTAATTTTTAAATTCATCGCCTAATTAGCGCCAAGAAAGCACCACAGTTTGGCGTTTTCCAAATGCGAAATCGCCATTTTACGTTGCTAGCGTAACAAGGCTCCGATATTCACTAGGCGCGTATACTAACATGATGCAACAATTAGACTGACAGTATCGTTGAATGAACGTTCGAGGCGTGTCCCGACTTCCGAGGTTCAATATTTACAATCCCGAATTCCATTATCAGCGCGGAGCTACACTTATTTACAGGATACAGCTCAGGGTCGGCAGATGTCAGGAGAAGGCCAGCAGCACGCCGGCTGCCAGCACGAGGCAGTGCGCGGGCGACGTCGGGGCGAAGGCCTGCCCGCCGCGCTGCATCGCCGCGGGGTATTCCCCTGATAAAGGAAATATAGAATTTGCTTCTATGGCAAAATTAATACCGCCTTTGGATGAAACGTCTGAACTAAATATGAATAAGCGTGTTGGTAATGTGCGATGAAACATCGTCAAAACGATAATTCAAAAAATTTCACAAAATCCGTTTCATGAAACTCATTCGTGACGTCAATTTCTTGTTTACGGTTTCTTAATTTTATTCACTAACAAATTAAGTTTCAATGCGTTAATATACGAATCTATGAACAATATTTATATATTAATGTAAAGAAAATAAATTATTATAGTTAGTACCAAAGTCGACAACATTTGCTTTTTTGATGTCAAATGTAAAAAAAGTAATTGATTTAGGTTTGAAATATTTTTATAATATAAATATTAGTATTGTATTGTCAAAGTAAAATTCATAATACTTATGATTTTATTTTTTGTATTGAAAAACTATGAGCAGTTTTGGAAAAAAGTAGTATTTTATTGTTTAGAAAATTAAATAGTTCGCAATATGACACCATCTATTGGAGAACAGCAACTTAGCTATTCAAATAACAGAAGGTAGCATGGTTCCTATATTATAAGAGACGACAGTCAATTAATAAACTGGAGAGTTATAATTACTAAATGTCTTAAAATAACGAAGCGTATAATAACTAATGAGATGATTTTTTCGAGTTTATTTCGTACTACTATTGTAAGTGTACAAAAGTGATGGGCGAAATTACAGTTCACTTTTTTTTTTGTAAATTACAAAAGCCTACTTAGCTGACGTAGTATCTCATTTTTGACAAACAAATTTTATGAAGTTTTTTTGTTTCTACAAAAAGGAGACTCTATTCATATACCTCAGGGTAATCGAATACAGGCGATATTTACCGTTGAGCACATGCACCACTATGCTCTTGGACTGCGCGTTGCTGGGGTTGCACTGATACGTGCCGGAGTCGGAAGGTCGCGCCTGCTGGATGAGCAGGAACGAAGTGGTGGTCTCACCCTTCTCGGTCACCACCGACACGCCACCTCGCGGCGAGTCGTAGCTTATTATCTGTAACCGCGACGACCGATCAATATTTCTGTCACTATTCAAATTATTAGGTAATAATATGTATATACTCTGAACCATTCGGTTTTATTAAATAATAATATAGCAGAAATAGCATTGTTGAAAATGTATTTTGTTATTATTTAATGCAGTTCTTTACGTCAAATTATTGGTAATCAAAGTACTAGGTCTATTCATGATACGTTGAAACTGCCTTCAATAATATCGTATGTAAATATTAATTTATAACAATTTTCGATTATTACAATATTCTATATATGTACATACATTGTGTGCTGAATTACTGTATTTATTTTGGTTCAGTAGTCCTTGAATTATAAAGACACCCGTTAGTTCAACAGTCGGTTGACATACCGATATCTCAATCAGCATAGATATTGTACTAGTGGACCTAGGAGTAGGTGCCATGTGAGGCATCCGGCCTCCGTGCTTAGTTTCGCAAATGAGGATTCGCGTTCGATTTAAAATTAAAGTATGAAACTAGAATAGAATATTCGAATCCTATCTCGCGAATAACAAGTGAATAGATAGAAAAAACATAGAGAGGAGACGAGGGCTGATGCCCAAGGGCATAAGCTTCGATAGTAATAGAAAAATGGATTGTTGTAATTAACTTGGTAAAAGATCGTATGAAAATTCGCAAGGAGAGAATACTGAAGAACCAAACAGTAAACAGTTCAGAGCCTGAGATCTCTTTTATTTAAATACTTGAATAGCTGGACTTCATCAAAGGTCCCAAAGGTACTCCGCCCTGAACTACACCCTACACTACCCTGAACTACAACTACACCTACAATAGTATCTTGTACTTTATAGGCTATAGGATTATATAAATAGTAGTGATCAAATTTAAATAATATTTCATTTCAGAGTAATAAAGGTTAAATACTTAATACTACATCTGTACTATATGAGCTTGCATTCTTACGTAACAGATAATTAATTAGCTTTTAATTGTAAACAGTGATTTAGGTAAAGTTCAAGAAAATTTTGTGCCTTTCTATGTACCACTATCTAAATGTCTATATTATATAAGATGCAGTAAAAGTTTTACGATATCCAACCATAGGCCTCTTAAGAAGCATTAATTTTAATTTGCTTGCAGTAATGCATGAGTCTTGCTGTCTGGAGTTCTTTATTGCTTCACAGTGTGTAGTCGAATACGTGGTGACCAAAGTTAATACACTTGATTCACATCTACCACTATATAATACACACTTAATTGAACCCTATATTATATAAATCAATTAATTTGATTTTTACAGGAAGTTACCCACCAGAGGTTTAGCTTCGTCTAATCCGTAATGTAGGGTTCTTTAACACATTTCGTTTAGTCGAAGAATAGCATTAATCAGTAAAAATTTACTTTAAACTCATTTCGCTTGCTCGGTTTCGAACCCACACCTATCGATGGATAATAAATCCTTCTGCCATTGAATACCATCTTAGTATTTAACTATAACGAATCCGAAACTCGCTAAAATATGTGATCATAGACATATAGATTGTTTTCCATGAATAATTCGTATTATTATTTTTTTTATTTTCCAGCTCTTCCGCATCATACGAACTTGGCCAGAAATTAATAAATGACACAAAATCAAAATTATCGTTACTATAATGCATATGTTATTAGATAATAACATATGAGATATTTCTAATAAGTGTACTGGATTTTTCCTTTTAATTCTAGATATTTCCGAGACGGTCTCACCGCATCGTTGTGATTCCAGAAAATATACGCTGGCGGCTCTGGTGAGTATAAGACCACACACGTCAGGTTGATGGTGCTGCCGCGGTCTATGTACAGCTCCGGGCCGCCGATGATCTCTGTCGTCGGCTCTGAAAGAACAACGCGACTCAATACTCCAGTTCGAAGGTAAGGTAAGACGTGGGAATTGATAAGGTAAGGTAAGATGGGTAAAATAATGTCATAGCGTAATATCGTTTAAGCCGATATTTGGAATTTATCGCATATATTTTATGTTGAGAGCTACACGTATGATTTGCGGTTATTTTTATTTTATTTTCGTTTCGTATCATTTCTATATCTATATTAATCTCGCAAAGAAGAAAAGGAAATTTTGTAAATGGCTCGACATAAAAATCTGTGTTCTACAAAAAGCAAAAATCCGGCTTATCACCAACAATTACGCATGATAGATCAAAAATTAAGTAAAATCTTTCATATTTTATACTTAGTTCATTTCAAGCGTTTTCTAATAAAATCAGTTTTGGACTTATTCTAATATTCATCACATGTACCAAATGACATGAGAAAATTCTGATCGATTAGTTATGCTGTACGTGTGTACTAATATAATTACTTTTATAAGATAGATATCAAATTTACAAAACATCGATCAGGCAATCTTTTTAATCCCAGTGTCAGATATCAAAACCAATCGAGTTCGAGAGATATACAAATTACATTTTTTTAGTTAGAACTAAGCACTCATTTTTATATATTTTGATAACTAATATCTATTATTATTTATATAATTGATATCGATACCCTTTTCCGAATAAAAAAAATGCTTTGTCAAAATATTCAAGTTAAAAGAAAATGTCATTGCTTAATGTTAATTATTACAAATACTTTGTTTCGTAATATTTCTTTTTTTAAATGATTATTTCTTTTACAAAATATCTTTAAGTAAATAGTTGATTATGTCACGCATATTAAAAATATTTATTAGACATTTAAAAAAAAGAAGAAAAAATATTGTTGTTCATGTAAACAATTTCACTTCGTTATGTTTAACTCCCTTATCTTTTCTACGTATAAATTACTAAGCAACAAAAAAATATTAATTATTTCTTATAAGAAAAGATCGTAAATTGTCAGCCTCTGGACAATGGCAGCTTCAAAACAATGAGCCCGCGCTTTTGGAAGGCAATGTTAAAAAAAAATGCGCTTACTCATTCAATTCTGAAGTCGGACATTTTTAAATAAATTTTTAAGAAACAAATATAAATTATTACTATATACATATATTACTATATACATATTCACAGAGATAGATCAAACTTGTCTCGATTTAACAAACACAATAAATAACGAATTGATTTTGATAAACGCCTACGGCTACGCTAAAACTATCTGGAAATAGAATTAGTTTTTACGTTTCGATTTAAACAAATCGGTTTCAAATAGTCGCTTTATTTCAATTTCACTTGCAATTCCTGTCTCGGTTTCCCTCCCAATCGTGACCGATGTCATTAAAATCCTCATTTAAATCTGGTAATTTTAATCCGATTCGTATTTTTATGCGACTGTGGCTATGACGCTAAAATTAATTTAACAATCCCTAAGATTATCAAATCATTTTCAAAAAAATAAATTCTAAGAACTACCTAGTTATATAGTGTGTAAGTAAATATAAGAATGTTCACAACTACATGTGATAAAGTTCAGTTCAAGGAATGAATCAGTTCTAATATAGAGCTCCATGTGATATGCTGCGAGACAGAATGCGATACGAGACACGTGTTCACGTTTCAAATTCTGTATTATAACTGGTTCATTATTTAACTTACTGCGAACACACATTGTTATGAATATACTCAGTCTGGTTACGTACTTTATCCCGACCTGCTTCAAAAACCTCAAGCCTTAGGAAACAACTGTCAGCATTATGGTGAGCTCATGAACAGCAGGCTTTTGTATAACACAAATGGATTTAAATCATCACCAACATTCTAACCTTCCGTCGAGCTCGTGCGATACTACGATCGAATATAAATGCTGTAATAAAAATATTATCCTTAAAATGTACAAGAAATTTCTCTTTAAAAATAAAGGCTAAGCTTTCATAGGAGAATAACGAGGGAAAATATTTTTAAGCGTTATAAAAACACGTCAACCCGCGAAGGCTACGTCCGTTAGCCGGTCGTGTTTTCGTTGGGGGAGTTCGCTCGTCCGGAATTCGGGCCACGTCAGCGCCTCACGTGACCGCCTTACTTAACTTTACTTAAACACGCCGCGCGAGCAAACACCGACGGCGCCCTCTAACGAACTTTTGTGACGTAAGTGCCGGGCGTTTAGGCGAAACTCGCGGTGTTACCTACGCGACGTGTATTAGCTGTTGTTGTTTTTTTTTTGTTGATTACCTGCTTAATTATTATAATTTTTACGTACTGGTCAAATTGGTTGTCTATGGGAATTCGGGCTATCGTAACATTTAGGGATTTAGGTTCGATGAAGTGAAGGATTGTACGTTTTACCATGTTTATGTAGACATGTACTAAATTCGCGTTTAGCAATTTAGTATTATGTATGCTGTCTCGAATACAAGGCTTTCCTATTGATTGTGTTGATATGTATTACTCTAATACATGTTTAATATTATTTTACTGTTACAATAAGTTGTAACGCATATATGCTTACAACATGCAATTCTGTAAAAATTCTGAATACACTTTCAAAAAATTTTGGTTCAATTTTAATTGTTACCTTATACTTATCTGTGCAAGAATTGATCAAGGATTTTATAAATTAATTTCAAAAAATATGTAATGAGGCAAGTTAAAACATCGAAGTATGCGATTTTTAACTATTTAATATTCAAAACAAAACTTGAACATTTGTGAAATAGATTAACCTACCGATTGCATTATTATATTTGCTATATATAAATAAAAAAAATCATCAAAAACTTATGTTATATAAAGGAGCAATTTTAAATCTTATGAGGTAAAGAATAATTTTCGACTGCGCTAACTTAACCAGTCAAAGCGTAAGCCATACATGATTACAAGTCATAGCATATTGAATTCTAATTTATGCCCAAATTATTTGGCGTTTTGATGCCTAAATTTAAAATAAAAATCTGATTGAAACACAATTTTTTGAAACGCTCAATTTTTATTTTCCATCAGCGTACATTTTCACAGCCACAAAAATACAATCCCTAAGGTGTGACAAATATACAGGCGTATACAGACGAACCGACAAACTTAGCAAAGCCTGGACAACTCACCGACTACGTTGAGATGCACGAAGTGGCTCATGTGCGGCGTCGTCGATATCTGGCACTCGTAGATGCCCGAGTCCCGGTGCTGCGGATATTTTATCTGAAAGAGGTCGAACGGATGAGAGGGGGAAGATGAAATCGCACGATCCGTTCTATCGGACTTGTCGCGTCGAAATTTATGGGACCGCGCGGACGGACGGACGAAATGACTTGTATAATTTCATTTCCGAAATCTAATTTAAAGTTTAGGATAGTTGGTAGGAGAGGCGCCCGCCGCGGTCGCACAAGTCCATACATGCTTGCGTTTGTTCCGTTAGGGTTTTGTACGCTTTCGAAGGATTGGAGCCACATCTAGCGACTTTTATTCTAGCGATGTTATTCCGTCTTTCTGTGCGTCTTAGTTAATTAATTGTAATGTGGGCGTTATGTATCTTGTCTAGTCTCTTTGAATTTCCACAGTAATATCGTAAGAAGTAAGAAAATAAAATGTTCGAGACATTATTCAATCCCCTTTCATTGAAGAAATTTCAAGGGCTTTTTAATATACACATTTTATTCCATTTTATTTTCTAAGATTATTATGCAGTTACCCATAAATTCATTTAAGAATAGTCCAAACAAAATATGGAATGATTGTGTATATGCGAACAATCTAAAAAAACTGATAGATTTTATCCTATGTCTTGCAACACTTAGTGATTTCTGGTTATAATGCAAGTTTTACTATCCATTATCATTACTTTTAAAACAATGAACGAAAACATCGTAAAAATGGCAAGGAAATATCCATTAAAGCTTTCAAAGGGACAGGAAGTTTCCAACATGCATTGAATCAGTGTTGGGTTTATACCCAAACAGCAAAACTTCTGGACGTTCCTTATGGAACGTTCAGAACGTGCTTTTGTAAGCATCACATACAAACCAAAGGGTCCATATAGACTTTCTATCGATCTCGCTTGTGGAGAAGCATAATTATAGTACTTATAATGGGATTAACTGAGTTTAAACTTTACAAATTATCGGATCTCATCGGAGCTACTTTGAGATTTCATTTCATCTCGCTATCAAATCTCTAGTCGTCTAACAGACGAATTGGTGTCCGAAAAGGATTGGAATTTTACCTGCAAAGTCCAGTCTTCTGAATGCGGCTGGTGAATAGCTCTGAACCTCTGGTCGCTGGTGTACGTGTAGAGGCCAACAGTCAGCAAGTGGATGTCTCGGTGCCTGACCCAAGACACTTGCATGTTGATCTGTTCGAAAATTATGCACATTTATTGACTTAACCTTAACCCGTATCTAACTTTATATCGCGTTAATAATTATTAAGCAAACATAGACATGTGGCTGTTAAAAATGTTATCTAATACTTATTATCTTTTTCCTTTATCAAGTTTTAGTTTTTTTTTAATTTGCGTTTTTATTTATTATTGACAAATGGTTTGTAGCTTAGGAGCGACACGGGAACAGATGAACCTTCTTATATTCGTATCAAGACTTCTAAAATCATAACTCTTCTTTATAATCAGAAAATTATCAAATTATATACTTAGGTATATCACGAGGAACTTAAATTCAGACAATGCAATAATAAATGTAGTTTGCAAAATTAACTAAGCATTATGAATATAAAATGTTTTTGTGCTGCAAAATTTAAGACGAGTGTATTTTTTTAGTTTTTTTTTTTAAATATTATTTTATATACTTATTTGAACATAATTGAATGAAACTAAATTAACCACATCCAATATACAATTAAGACCAGTAGATTAAAGTATCACACGACTATAAATTCAATGGTAACTATTGGATGTAATACATCGAATTATTGAGGAGTTCAAACCAAGTTTCAAATAACAATTGTAAGACTACGATGCGGCCCCCTCAACAGCTAAGAATTAAGAGATTTTATTGTAAATTGTAATCAATGTTCATAATGAATTATGACATTCCATGTTAATTTTATTATTATCGTACAATAGTCTAATAAACCTGACAATGCTACAACACAACATACAGCACTAAATCAGCGCTATGTGGGTTAAGTGCGTTCATTTCCTACCCCCTCGCTGTTATTACAACATTACATACAGTTACTACCTGCTGTTCAGCATATTCCATTATAATAATTATTAAATGGGTAAATGTATTATGATAGTGTTTCTCTTTCTCTCTCTCTCTCTCTCTTTATTTGTAGACTATTTCGTTTTATACTTTTTAACATATGTATATTTATATCCTGAGCAATGCAATAAAAAATAAAATTATATCCATTATATTCGGGATAATTCAAAGAAAAAAAATTTGAATTTTTAAATTGACATATTTTAAAATTTTCTACAATATATTTTTTATACTTAAATGAAATGAAGTACTGAATTTAATTCGAATGCAAATGAAAGACTATTTTTTTATAAAAAAAAAAGCAATATTAATGGACACGCAAGTATGTAATAGAAAGACACATCACACGAGTTAAAGTCTTGAAATCTCCACTATAGAGCATTCTTTTACCCACATCTTACTTTACCCACGTCTATCAACCGTTCGTGCGAGCATGATTACTTTGCACCCTTAAAACTTGGCACTTTTTTAAGATACTACCATTTCTTCACTTTCACCGATGCGGTCCTTGGCGAGACTTTTTCATCGCGTTCCTTCTATATATACTTCCAGAGCACAGGCAAGAAAGCATCAACAATAAACACGTCACTATTTGCTACAGAAACAAAAGTTATAGCCATCATCATTGTTAAGGGTAAGGTACTTTAATATTGCAAATATACTAAATGGTAACAAAAACTGATAGAAAACCTTACTCGAAATTCGTGAATCAACTCACGTTGAACTGTATTTCAGAAAAATATGCTTTTAATTTTCTTAAAAATATAAACGCGTGACAAAATAAAAGCATAAAACTTATACATCACCTACCTATAAGGGCAGATCAACGTTTAACGAGCCAGCTAGTTATATCACGGAATAACTTATTCACAGGGCATCTGGATTAGTACAAACGTTAAAATAAAAATAATACATCTTGAGAAATTGCCACCATTTCAATTTTAAAAATATATTTTTTTTAGTACATCTTTACAGATTAAATAGAACATCGTTCTCGTTTTATGTCTTTCGTTCTAGCGACTACGTATACGGGAAGGTACGGTTTTTGGCACAGATTCTAGCGCGCGGTCTGAAATTTTGGCTGGCGAATAATTTAAATTTATGGATACTGAAGTAAGGAATTCTTTGTATTTGCGAAATGAGAAAATTGAGATTAAGTGGCAGGATTCGTGCTTCTAATCCCATCTTGTTTGTTAAAGTACTATTTTGTTTTTATGCTAATTCTTGGTTAATAAAGCACCTACCTTTTTCTTGAAACAAAATTCCTTAATGCGTCATGCGGTAGGAATTGACTAACAGAAATTATAACATAACCAAAAAACGTTATATCCCCCCATACAGATTTCTCTCTCTCTCTCTCTCTCTCTCTCTCTCTTGAAGTTTATTATTAGGTTAGGTTCTGATTATGGGATCCATGAGAAAGTAACGGAACTCTTCAATTCTTAGGAGCAAATTAACGATACTCGGCCGAATCTTTTATAGGCTATCCGGATATTTGAGTCACCTACCGTAAGGTCGTTATGGTCAAGTAATTGTCGTAGTCGAATATAATGATCAGAGGATCTCCTCAACGGCTTACAGTAAGGGTGCGATCTATGAGCAGTACGTTTAGTAGGTCTACCCATATTCAGACAAATTACTCATTGTACTTCAGATTCACTAAAAATTAAAAAAAAACAAAAATTTTAACAAAAACCGACTTCATAACAAGAACTATTCCAAAACAAATTAATAAGCGCTAAAAAGTAAAAAAATAATTACCTATTCTTCTACAACATAATAATCAACTTACTTTTTCCACTATTGGTGGTACTGTAAGTATCACCAATGTCTATTGCTAGATATGTTGTGGTGTTTCCTTGGCTGACACCGACTCCAACAATAACAATAAATGTAACTACATTATATTATCGTAATGATTTGATTGAAATATTTTTCATTTCATTTTACTTAGAAAATCTCTAAAAAATATTTTGATGATTGTTTTTAATTCATAGATATGTGTTGAATTAAATTTGAAGTGGGTAGGTACTTATCTACCTTGTTGCGTGGTAAACACATAGATCGTACCTACATATTGATGAGTAGA
The DNA here is from genome assembly GCA_005406025.1 of Eumeta japonica. Lineage (NCBI taxonomy): Eukaryota > Metazoa > Arthropoda > Insecta > Lepidoptera > Psychidae > Eumeta > Eumeta japonica. Next base: position 49,764 of record BGZK01002231.1, on the reverse strand, counting down.
AAAAGTAAGTTGATTATTAAGTTGTAGAAGAATACGCAATTATTTTTTTACCTTTTAGTGCATATTAATTTGTTTTGGAATAGTTTTTGTTTTGAAGTAGGTTTTTTTTTATTAAAATTTTTATTTTAAACGAATCAGAAATTGGGACAATCGCCATTTAATAAGGCATTGTAACAAAGTTGACAAAAAGAGGGCGTTAGAGAATTAATGAGACCGTGCCATGAGAGCTGACACACACACACACATACACAGCATGACATGCTCGGGCTGGACCTCGATAACTCACACGAAACTTGAAAAAAAATACGCGTGTATTAATGAACCGGAACGTTATACATCCCCCGTGGATAAAAAAGCACTGCGGAATAAATTGCTCATTATAAACTTGGACGGGCGAGATTTCGTAAAATGTTTTGAATTTTAATAAATTAATTATTTCGGTATGCGGCACCGTAATTTGATAATTCTCAATTTCAATACAAACTCGACTTACGTGTGACTGGTTTTTCACTTACAAAATTCAGGAATTATCTTTTTAGTTAATAATATTCTTCGAAAATTTGGTATTTGCGTACATTTAACTTTTGCAGCTTTAAATATTGAAATTACCTTTGACATAAATCATATGTAGTCTCGTGTTTCTTTGTTGCTTAAAAATTGGTTGCCTGTAAAGTCGGTATACGGGCGAAAGTTTTACGTGACAACGACTTTGAATGGTAAAATCATTTTAATGTGAATATTCATTCGTATAGTAGGAAGAAGGATGAAATAATAGTAACAATTTAAAACATTTATTTATACAAAGAATTATATTTAAAACATTAATTTATACAAAGAATCTCGCACTGAATTTCATATTAACAAAATTTTATTTTACCTTTACACATACATACGTATTTATATACAAATATACATACAATAACTTGCAATACATTTGCAAGCTATGCACTAATTCTCTAGTGCTGCGCGCGGCAGACCGATCATAGTTGAGTGGGAGAGAGACGCAAGGCATTCGGCGGGCCTCTCTCTCGTTCGGTGACTCATCGTAACGTTACCGAGCGTTACACTTTTTCATAAGTGACTCCCAGCCGCAACCTAATTTAAGACGTTGTCACGTCAAAAATAGAAATATAAATAAAAAAGTATTAAAATCTGATAACAATTTAACTAAGAAGAGGTTATTATTTCACTCAAAACTCTATTCCCACGTTTAGTGTTTTGTGAAGTACTAGAACGGTCTTAACTTTAAAAAACGCGTTGACCTTCTTCTTGGTATCCAATTTTAATGTAACAATACTGAACACAGTTACATCATAATAACACACTAACCTTTAAAAAAGAACAGTTATTTTTAATTTTTCAGGTAAAAGATTATCTTTTTCTGTTATATTGGATCGTGTTCTTCTTCTGGCATTCGATGGTAGTCGTTGCCAGATTTAATACTTCTGTCATTGGAATTCCGTCACGCGAATCCTTTTTTACTTTGAGGCACTTCTAACTTAAACCTTAACCTCAACCGTCTGCGAAGGAAAATCCAACCCATAACTTCCGTTGAAAACTAATGACTCGGACCCCAGATCACAATCACTACCATGCTCTAAAGGCTAGCTAGCTACGCGAAGTCCTCAACGCATAATAGATTGGAGCAAAGAGCGTGAAGGAATTTTAACGTAACACTTTTACATGAGGCAAAGCTGTCGCCAGCATGGCATGTTATAAGGGTTTGCTGGTACTTAAAAGAAAACGCTTATTATAAATTAAGATCAAATTTAATAGAAATAAGACTTTTCTCTCGATTAAAACCAGAAAGTCGGTAGCAATATCGAGTAAAACTCGATGTACAGTACAACGCACGAAACTCTGTCGCTGTGAATTTAGTCACAAAAGCGTCGCAATGGCGTGAAATTGGTACGCGGGAGAGAAGAAGGAAGGGTCGGGGAGTGTTTACATCATTCGCAGGCAACCTGCGCATTACATCATTCACAGGCAATTCAGAGCGGCAAAGTTTCGTGCGTTGTACTGTACGTCACCTTTAACCGAGGCATAGATATTGTTCACGCTAACGTTTACACTAAAGTACGTGCGCACTACCATCGATAAATCACCTACAATAAACATAAATATTCGAAGTAATGAAAATCACATTGTAAAGGAGTATAAATATATAGAATTGATTAAAAAAACAGCATAGTATATACTATCTCAGGTTATGGTTATAAACAGACACACCCACTCACACACAAACACACACAAACACACACATGCGCGCGTGATTCATAGTTTTATCGATAACTTACTACTCTGTATAACGTCATCGAGACCGTTGGTCATCTGACTGTAGGTTGGCTTTGTGTCAGCGATTTGCGTACACAGATGACGAAGCTGTTACAGCTAGGTGGCGACACCGCCGACTTTCAACACTCATTTGTAGGTATCGGACATTATTAGACTGTGGGCGCGATCGGTGGGCGCATTTAATTGTTACGTCCGCTCGTGAATTCGGGTCCGTGCCGTTTACGTTCGGTGTGATCTAAAACATTTCGATTGTACGTCTTGTTAGGTCGGGTCGACCTTTGTTCCCGTAACGTGTATACGAATGTGGAGGCCCAAAATGCGGAAAGTTTTAATTTAAAACCGGCGTAATGTGTATCTAGGCATAGAGAAGTTCAAATTGCTTTTTGCGCGCTCCGATGTCGGAGGCTCACGGATATTGTTTCTCTGTTGGGTAAATATTAAAAGGCGTTTATAAGAATAGTTATAAATTAACGAACATTTTTAATAATTGATGAATTATTGCATATTCAAGATATTTTTTGAATGTCTGTCATTTTGTCTATCGAAAAAGCTACGAATATAAAACTTCGACTTGTCAAAAAGACTTAGATGATATTAATAATCATTACTGTTAACGCATCAATTAACAGCGGCGATCAATTGCGGGGATGTAGCGTACGCGCGGTGCGCGGGACAGCACACTCGCTCGGATCATTCGACATAAATCAGTCTTATTCAACAACTTTTGTAGATCTAACTAACATTAAATTCATCCTCAAGTTACAAGCATATTTTATTTATCGCAATAACACGCGATAACATTTGGCGACCGTTGACAATATACGAAGATACAATATCCATCAAGATGGATTTAATAAAATCATTCTTGAAAACAGGATTCGGAGGATCTATTGCTGTTCCTGTTGGCGCGTGCGAAAAAATTCTGGAAATCTAGCCCGAGGAAGTAGTCTATTTATTTCTTTATTCTGCCTTTTATTTGAGTATTTAATTACCTTACTCGACTCGGAGTGTGGAATTACTGTGGGCACATTTAACTTCATCGCTTCGACAAATTATTCAAATAACATTGCATATAAGTTTTGGCTGTTTATGATCTATAATAATATTAAGCTAATTATATGTCATTCCGTTAAAAAAATAACAATTTCGACGAATTGCAAACTGGAATTGAGTTATCATCACAAGATTTAAACGAGCAATTACAAACTAAAGAGTCAGTCAGTCAAACTCAATTCTTTTCACTCTTGTCTATCCCCCAAAATTATTGATGGTTATCAAAGGTCACCTCAAAATAATACAGTTTAGACACGTCAAACCCGAATCTAAGCTCTTTAAATTTAATTCAATTACCTACAATAAGTCTTCCCACATTTCGATGAGAATTATTTGAAATGGCTGGAGTTTAGGGACACTTTTGAATCCCTAATATATTTAAATGAAGGTATACCAGATATTAATAAATTTTATTACTTAAGATCACCGTTAAAGGCCAGCGCCAAAGTAATAATAAAATCCATAGAGCTTTCCTCTCAAACTTGTAAAATAGCTTGGGATCTTTAATGCGAAAGATATAACAATAAAAATATACTTATCAATATTCACTTAAATTTACTTTTCGGATTTGAACTTATGCATAAAGAATCTTTCAAATCATTACGTTACATAGGGGACCACGTTTCAAAAACTCTGAGATCGCTCGAGTCATCGGGCGAGCTGACTGATAGTCGGGACACGCCAATCACATACACGATCTCGGCGAAGTTAGACCCAACTATGAGTACAAAATGGTAAGAACTTATATGTACTTATTCACAAATGCCCACTTTGAATGATTTTCGTAAGTTTTTACGAACTCGTCCAGATATTCTACTAATAGCACATTTTAAGCGTTCGCATAAGACCGACTATAAATTTAATAACACGGAAATCTTCAAAATCGTTTCTCACTTCTCACTATGAAACCACAAAAAGTACTTGTTTCATTTGCAATCAAAATCATCAATTACACGAATGTTACATATATAAACATATGGAAATTGATGATAGAAGTGGTCTTTACCATTTCTATCATATAGCTACTTAGCTACATAGCTACTTTTAGCTAAGTTAATACTTTGTACTAATTGTCAACACAAGGGTCATCCGTCATTTAAGTGTAGGCTAAAAGGTTATGTCGAATACGTAACCAAAAAATAACACTTTACAGCACAACACTGATTATTAACTTACATCTAGTGATTCTAATTCCGTGGTACTATCAGCCGTTTCATTACGACTAGTTTTATTGTGTACAGCATTAGTTGATATATATAACCATCGAATTAAAAATTTCTACCAAGCACGCCTCTTATTGTATTCAGGTAGTCAATCTTCTTTTATTACAGAGGCTTTTAAAACAAGGCGGGACTTACAAATGAGTTATTTAAGCCGTGTAATATCTCTGGAATTAATGACATCACTTTGAATATTTCTGAATTGTTTAAGCTAAATATACATTCTAAATCACAACGTTTTAACTTTCAAGTGGATTTTTTAGTTGTGTCGATGATACCTAGTAGTTTACTTAATATAGAAATCGATGCTTACAAAATACAAATACCTAGTCAGTTTGAACTTACTGACCGTAATTACTATCATTCTTCTGAAGTTGATATAATTTTAGGGGCAGATGTATTTTAAGAAATCGTGGGGACTGAAATAATAAAGTTAGGTAGAAATTGACCTATGTTATAGGATTCTAATTTAGGATGGTCGGTATCTGGTCCCATATGACACAGTTATCGTAAATCTCAAATATGTTGTAAAATTAGCCAAAATATTCAAGAATCATTACAAAAATTTTGGAAAATTCAAGAAATATGCTCAAATAAAAATACTTTTCCTGCAGAAGAACAATACTGTGAAACTCATTTTACATCAAATACTAAATGTTCTACATTAAAAACTGAATACACTAATTTCATCAATGAATACACTAGCCTAGGTCACCTGTCCGAAATCAAACGCCCTTACTTCGGCCGTTACCTACCACATCATTGCGTAATTAAGCAAAAAAATTAAACTACGAAGCTTAGAGTAGTATCGGTAGATAAGTCTCAATGTAATTTACAGCTAATATTATGGAGAGATAAAGAGATACAATCTCTTAAAACTTGACAACTTAACACTGTTACGCATGGGACTGCCTCAGCCCCCTACTTGAGCACTCGATGTCTGCGGGAGTTGGCGCGCCACAGTTAAGATTAAGTCGTGAGCAAAGTTATACAGTTCCACTTCTATGTGGGTGACTTAATCACTGGATCGAATTCGTCAAATCATCTGAAACATATTTTTCAGGGAGTAACGCGAACTCTGAATTCGGCATGTTTTCCTTTGAGAGAATTTCGAACGAATTGTCCTGAAATATTTAACGGTGAAAATATAATACTGGATTCGCTAAATTTATGTAACGATTCTACTGTGCTCGAGTTAAACTGGTCCCCAAAATCAGATAACTTACAATTTTCAACTTGTTTGAAATTACCTGCTCTAATAACAAAGATAACTATATTTTCAATAACGTCTACAATTTCGATTCATTAGGACTTTTTTATGCCTTCATTATAAAGTCTAAGATTTTACTTCAAAGGTTATGGTGTGAAAAATTAGAGTGGGATGATGAAGTACCTACTAAGATTGCAAGTAAGTGATCAACTTTTATTAAAAACCTAGAGTATTTATAAAGTTTAAAGGTATCTCATAATATTTTGTGTAAATTTCCAGAATATATAGAATTGCATTGTTTTGTAGACGTGTCTAAAGATGCTTATGGTGATTGCGTGTATTTAAGATCTTTTCATTTAAAAAAAGAATGTTACTGTTAAGCTATTGTGCTAAAGCCAGAGTTGCACCTTTAAAATCTATAACAATTCTAAGGCTAGAGTTGTGTGGGGCCTTATTAGGATCCAGGCTATGTTCTAAAGTTCTAGAGTTCGTAAATATTACTATTTTTAAAAGTTATATATGGACTGATTCTACAGTACTTCTGGGCTGGGTTAAAACGCAACTAAAGGATCTAAAGACATTTGTATGCAACCAAATCAACGAAGTTAACAATCTAACTTCTGAATTTGTGTGGATGTATGTTCGGATGTATGACGCTTATACCCAGGTTCGGAAAACATAAGCAAAGTTGTATGAAAATCTGTAAGGGAATAATAGTACGAAGAGCCATCAACAAGCTGTGTCCTCTATTTTCTTCGGATTTCTTTGAAAGATATTCACTTTCAACGTCCGGAAGCATGTTAAAGCATCAATTGCGGGGATGCAGCGTACGCGCGGTGCGCGGGACAGCACACTCGCTCAGTTTATTTGATATAAATCAGTCTTATTCAACAAGTTTTGTAAATCTACCTAACATTAAATTCATCTTCAAGTTACAAGCATATTTTATTTACCGCAATAATATACGCGATAATAATTACAAAGTTAATTTATATCAGAAAATATTTTGACTGCAGCAAAATAATACGCATGGTGAGCAAATTTTTTTAATATAAGATATCATTAATCCAAGTAGATGATTATTTGGAGACTTTAAAGCGTGAATTGAAATAATATTATATCTATCTTGAAACTCTCGGGATAGTGAACTAACATTCTCATAAATAACATTATGATTTTAATGACCATAACAATTACGCCCTTAATTTACTGTATGAATGTGGTGAATTTATCACTTTTTACAATTCTAAAGTTTCGTTTTTGTCTAAGGGAGCGGTAGTATAATTAATGATTTTATATTATGCTATAATACACACTCATAGAAATTCGATCGCAACAGGGAGTTGTAACACAAAAAATCCACTTATGCAAAAGAACAAGGCTTCATTTATAAACAAACAGCATTAAATAGAAGACGAACTAATAATTTTCTGTCCTAAAAGAGGTGACCACCTCTTAAACAAAAGAGTTACGATTGATGTGGTATAGTAATTCAGAGCAGACGCTTCGGATAACACTAAATATTGATAGTCACTAACTGTTTTATTTCCAAGGTTCTTGACGCGGCAGTTGAGGTAGGCGGTCTTGCCGAGCAGGGCCGTGACGTTCCGCGACGCCGACAGGTCGAAGTGCGGCCCCGTCCTGGGCGCGGCCCGCGGCGGCTCGTTGGCCAGGCTCCGTATGACGTTGTCGGCGCCGGCCGCCGGGCTCGCCGTGACCGACGTGTTGGCCGCCGCCTTGCCGAGCTCGCGCTGCGCCGACGACACTGGTGGACCGAAGGAGACATTTGAAATGCGGGCGCAAGATGTGGAAATAAATATTTATGGGACAGAAGTGAATTAGGAAAAGAGGGAGGATGAAGATTTGACTAAAATACGAAATCACTATGTTACCTAAGCAGAAAATTTGTCTGGATTTTGTGTGGTACCTAAAAGGAGGAGCAATTGGCGGGATGTAGGGATTTACATAGAAATAACAACGTTTCTTTATATCAATACAAAATAGCTGCGTTGATATGTGATCCTCATAGGCTATATAAAGGATTTATTGTGTGGATTCCAACGCTTAATCATGTTTACTTTAATCATCTATAATTGCCAATTTCTTTTTTATTTAATTAGTTTTAATTTTAAGGGAATTATAGAAAAAATCTTATAGAGTATTATCATAATATCATTAGATACTGAATGTATTAATACTTTATCAAGACATACAAGACATGGTGTTCTAATAGCAAATCATATAAAATAATATTAATAAACATATTTAATGCGTCGGAGATATGTACCTCAGGAATGACATTTCTATGATATGATCTAGTTTAAGATGTATGACATCATCTAGTAATGACACTAAATGATTTATAACTTATTTCGAGTGTAAATAAGTTATAACGTGGCATGTTTTCTCTTTTCATACAAAATTTAGTGTTACAATTAATAGTCCCAATAAATAACACTACAGCTAATTATATATTTGGGATTTGATGGATAGTCAATTAGGTTTATTGGCCACAGTTTTATGGAACACTTAGAACATTTACTGATTGGGAGACATTGATAAAACATTAAAACGTATATAACAAGTAATTTCTATCAAAAGACAATTCATAATAAAGACGTTTTTTCACATTGATTTTTTTAATACGGACCTACGAAACAAATTCTAATTTGATTAACCGTGTATTCAATTTGATTATTAGTACTTTTAGAAACGAACGTTGGTGTAACTTAACAGTTAAATGCAAAACAGATATCAAAATTTGGCTCTTTTAATTTAAAGTTTCGTACCTCAAAACCATAAAACAGTTTTAATACTTAGCATTGAAGTATGTATACAACCTTAACATTACATTTTGGATGCCTGCCTGCGTCATGCAGTAACATGCAGTATGCAATCCACCGCTGACCCTCGAATCTGATCTTCTATATTGATTCCACTATAGTGGTTAGAGATGCATCTGTTGGTGATTTTAATACTCCTGGCACGTTAATGGATGTGATTGACTTTTCCTGATAAGGTGCTGTATTAGCACAATGTGTACATAAGAATTGTATATTAACTATATTGATAGTAAACCACCAATTTTTATATGTCTAAAAACATATAAAAATTCCGACTTAAGCTTAAATGTTAGATATTTGTCAATCATCGTCAAGCTATATTCAATTCGTTGCATGAGAATTCATAATGAAAAAACAGATTCAAAAACAGAGATGGATGGATGTTAGTGCGAAAGCTTCGAGTTATTTGGATTATTCATAACATTTTCATTCATATCTTGGATGTGTACGGGGCATGGGCACTTAAGGAAAAAACAATCTCGAGTCAAACCGGAGGAGCTTATATACAAAAATGCATAATTCAAACTTGCTTTGTGATAGAATGAAGCTAACATTCAACTAATCCAAAAATGTTGCAGTCCGACGACATCATAAACCTTTTTTCCTTGTACTGCATTCGCGCATAGAATATGCAGTCATATATTGGTAACTACATCAACTTGTACATGACAATTTTGTTGTACATCCACATATATTCAAACCACGGAACCACCGAAATGGACCTTTCCAATTAACCCTTCTTCCATTTCTAAATAAAGCGAAACTTAATCGGAATAGATCTGAGTATTATTTATTCACTAGAGTTCGTTTCAAATCGACAAAACCGCAGGCAGTGGCTAGTTTTTTTTTTATATGCCGAGCTTTTAGCGAAGTTGATGACGTAATCGGATTAAAGCCATTCGTTATAATGAATAATGTCCTGAAAAGTGTTAGGCTAACCCCGGGCTACGTTAAAATGCTATTAATTTGACTTTCATATTTAGATTAATAAAAGGCGGGCACTGCGATATTACAGATACGATTAAATTTTTAAAAGTGAAGTGTTAAGTTTTTTTTTTATGATTTTGAAATATACTATTACTGTTATTAAATAATATTTGTATATCTATTCATGAGATACTTAATATTTTTTTCAGTACTCTAATATTTTAAGAATACTAATACAACTCAATCATTTAGTTTTCTATATAATCTTTACGTAACCAGCTAAAGTCTAACTTCCTAAGATGCTGCTGGCCGAACCTACTATCACATACATACACACACGCATATATGACGTGGAAAATATTTGTGAACGAGGCACCGGAAATATTAATAGATCATGGACAATGTATAAAACTGCCCTTTTTTTTTGTTATCATATTTTGTAAATGAGAAATTAAATTTGTCTCACGTTAGCTAGTGTACAGTACTGAAAACCAATATATAGTGCACCGTCTAAATGTCGAAATGCATAACTTTTAGCATAATAATAACTTTTATACGGAATACATCCAATTCATCTCTATGTGGTTTTGGAAGTTAGAATTGAACCAGCCAACTTCTCATTTTCTAAGATACCCTTGGATCAACCACGGCTTAGGGATCGTCAAAGTGGTAATAGATAGTAAGCGCCATAGAATATGCAAAACGTGCTATGATAGTTAACGATATGAACATCTTGGGAGAAACTTTCACCCAGCAGTCGAATATCTGATTTAAGGTACTTTTAGGCCTTTAGATAACATTTCATATTATAAATATTTTTTTATAAAATTGTGGCGCTGTACTGGTACACTTTTGTGTATACAAACCCGTACATACATATAATACTTTTATAAACCAACACTATATATTATTGAGGTTGCGCGAATACAGACTGACCCTACACTAATCCAGATTAGAACCTACACTCACCTCATATAATTACGCTCCGAACCTACGCTCCATACATCTAAGTGTATCGGGACTTATTCCTTTCAGTTATTGCGACTGGCTGAAGGTTGAGCCAATGATGATTATGATGATGAACCACCAACATTGAACGATCTTGAAAACGATGTTTTTAAAAGTTCTTTTTCAATCTGATTTTCTTAGGGGTTTTTTGTACTACCTAAATCAATTTCAACTTTTTACCGATCGTACTTAAAATGTAATTCGGTCTAAAAACATTTAAACGCCCCCAAAAAGTGATCGAATAATCAAATTTTTAAAACTGACGAGATAGTACGTTAGAAAACAGCGGTGTCGATAAAACGAAAGTACATGAAAGTACAAATATCGCCTCAGAGTAGGCATGTGTATACGAGTCTAACGGCTGGTTAACGATATGTAAATTAACGGCATTCCGTTAAGTTCAGGCCCCGAACACGGCGAGTCATTGTCGGGTGGAGTTTGATAGAGCGTCGCGGGCCGCTGCGGGTCACTCGCCAAGTTGACCGCTCGAAGGAGAGAACTTTGGCAAATCGATGGGATACTTAACCTTTCGCTAAGGGAGGTATTTGTGGCCGAGGTCTTTTGAAATTGTAAGCTCCGTGCGCTTCACGTGTTTTGATCTCGACGCTTTTAAGCTGTTATGTACCGCTGTAAGCGGGTGGCTGACGTGGTAAATATTTTAAGTACTTCGCAGTACTCCGTTCGGCTAGTAGTTTCCATTATTCTCTAATACCCTTCCTTAAATTGCCTATTTTAAGTACGAAGGTCATTATTGTTTCTTATATTTATATAAGGTAGAATGAATTAGTTTGTATGATTTTATACATAATTAAAAAGGAATACGTATAGCGAAATCTTTTCAATTTTAAATACACTAGGTAGGAACGTGAAAACCAGATAAATTTTGTGTGTTTTCTAATGACATTACGAAGTATAAGAGAATTAATTGATTTTCTCGGGAAATCGTGCCTTTATTTATTGCTTACTAAATCAGATTGCTGGCATCATCGACTTTTGAGTTGTAACTTTGAACAATAAATTGTATTTAATACTTTGTGTGTATTTGCATTTAAATACTTTCAATTATTAATGATGCCCTGGTGGTAACAAGCTTTCGAAGCAATTCTTTTCTATTTAACGATGTATGTATCAAATCACCAGGCAAACACACGTCATACTATCAAATTTGCGAACTTATTGTTTTGGAGAAAGTTACATAAGAATAACATTATTAACTAAGGCAAAAACCTGCGCTGACGGCTTTAATGTCAAACAATTATTTATTAATCAATTAAAGTTTCTTTATAAAGTTAATGATTTCTATCTTTAATTGAGTATATTCAAAAGTATCAGTCGTACTGAATATTTTTTTCGTTATTTTTATCATGATAATAAAATTATAAACGTATGATTTATTTAACTCTCAAATTATTTTTATTGTTAAATATATTACAATTTAAACTATATTTTGTCCCAAAATAAAAATAAGTGAAAATTAAAAAAAAAATGAACCTAAATTAAAGTAACTTGTAAGATAATATCAGGAACTTGGACAAATGAGTAAATGTTATTGATTCAAAAACTTCAACGGTTCGTTGGTACATTTGCAACTTCATCAGAAAATTCTGGAAAGCATAGTTGGAATAATATTCAAGAATATGTTAAATCAGGGGGTAGTATTAGAATTAATTAATTTCTGTTTTGATTCCGTATATTTTGTTTTAGAAGGTAGTTTCTACCTCCAAAAAGAAGGATTCGGCATGGCTGGTTCAGCTAGTTCATTGATAGACATAATAGCAGTTGACTTTGTTATTAATAAAGCATTAACTCATCTGAACTTTGAATTTCCAATTATAACAGCATATGTGGATGATTTAATCACAGCAATTCCAAGAGACCAAGCAGATAAAGTCTGAGAAGTGTTCAACAGTATTGACCATAATATTCAGTTTACATTAGAACTAGACGATAAAGACAAGTTGCCTTACCCAGATGCAATAGTGTTACTAACATAGGCCTGAAGACATCATGGTTTCAAAAACATACAGTTCTGATGGAATCGTGATTTACAACTCAAATGATTCTCTGAGTCAGAAACTAGGTGTTGCATAGGGTTTTTTAAATCGAGCCACAAGCCTTACTCAAGAGAGTAAGGGTATGGACAGTGCTGGACTAGTAAAGAAACTATGATTGTCGAATAATTATAAATAAGTGTGGAAGAATTGCAATAGAAAGGGTTACAAATTGCACAAGGAGTAATGCTGGGGTCTTGAAGTGGTTTTTTAGCCGTTTTCCATACATCTGTGGTTTGTCGCCTAAATTGCATGGGCTCTTTATCTAGACAGACAAATCGTAAATATTTTTTTACAATTTACTAAAAGTCAGAGATCTTTATAGTCAACTGAAAGATAGAGTAAATAAAAAATAGGCATGTTGGTGCATAGGATTCCAAATTCGTGTGGGAAATGATACTTTGGCCAAACCGAACAAAAAATTAAGATGAAGATGAGACAGCACAAAGTTGACTGCAGGACTAAGAATTATATTAAGAACAACAAAACTGCCTTGACGGTACATCATTTTGATAAAGAAGGAAATGATTTTCAATTTGAGAAGGTGAAAGTCCTGGATATAGAGAACAATTATTTGAAGAGGAATGTTAGTGAAATAATTTACACTAAAGCGCTGAATTGCACGAACTTTATGCCTGATACACAAGGGTTAAGTACAGTATACAGTGAAGATATCAATGTTATAAGATCTTCAATTAGAGATACTAGGCAAAATAATTGAGTTGTTCTTAAAGTATAATTTTTAAAATAAAAATATTAATATGAAAGCATTCTGATCGATGAGCAAATTTAAATTTCGCGTTAATGCAGTAAATAACTGGTACTTGGTCTTTATTATTATAAAGTGGTATAGCGCGGGTATTTGTGATTTGCTAGTTCTGGACATGTGTTGTTGTAGTTGTCACTCATCAACCTATTTTCTCTAGTTTGTTGAAAAAAGTTTTATATTAATGTTGGATAAATAAATTTTAATAAAAAGAACATATGACCTGCGTATATAGTTGGATTTAATTTTGTTTTATAATATATTGACGTGGTATCATGGGCCGAAATTCTCAACAAGGATGTTAACCTCAAAAATAAATATTAGGACAGAGGAAAAGTTTCTTTCATATTTTGTAAGTACAGAGTGGCAGTGAAATCTCTTTGGTTAAGCTATTTATATCTGTATAGTGTTGATAACATTAAATAGATGATATTTTAAGAAAAGAAAAATAAAACCAAAAACGGTGTCTTGCCGTTTTTCTGTCCACCAAAATGAGTGAATCTAAATTAGAAATTCGATACATTTTGAAGTTTTATTACAAAACGGAAAAATGTGACAAAAGACGTCAAAAAAGTTACAACGTTTATAAACCTAATGAAGTATCGGTAAGAGTAGCACACAGATGGGTAATTTTGAAGTCAAAGATGAACCTCGCTCTGGTCGACCTGTCAAGGATAAAGTCGATGCTTTTTCGGAGAAAGTAGAGCAAGATTGGTATATTAATTAGTTCTTATGATATAGCTTATGAGCTGGGATTGACTAGAAAACAGTTATGACCCATTTAATAAAAGCTAAATATACAATAAAGCTCGATACTTGGGTCGCACACGAGCTCAATTAAATAAATTTAATGAATTGTGTAATCGTTTGTGATTCTCTATTGAAACGTAATGAAACCGAACTGTTTTTGAAAAGATTGATCACTCATGAAAAATGGATTACCTACAACAAGAACGTGCGAAAAAGATCGTAGTCAAAAGAGAGGCGAGCTCAATAGATTATAGCGAAACCCGGATTAATTCGCAATAAGTTGATGCTATGTGTATGGTGGGATTGGAAGGGCATTATTCACTATGAGCTTTTACCACCGCGCAAAACCATCAGTTCGGATCTCTACTGGAACAGCTTATGAGACTCAAATAAGAAGTAGAGAAAAAAACGGCCGGGATTGATCAACAGAAAGCGTTTGGTCTTCACCATGATAACGCCAGACCACACACATCTTTAGACACTCAACAAATGTTGAGTGAGTTTTGGGAAGTTTCAATTCATCCACCATATAGTCCTGATCTTTTCCCTCAGACTTTTACCTGATTCGGTTTTTTCAGAATTTTTTAGGTTGTGTTAGGTTAACATCAAAAGAAAACTGTCAAAACTACTTGTTGCAGTTTTTTGATCAGATGTCCCAAAATTCCTACAGAAATGGGACTACGACTCTTCCTACAAAATAACAATAAGTTGCTGAACAAAATTGCACATATATATTATAATTAAATGTAAATAAAATATGATGAAAAATTATCTTGAATTTTTACATAAAATACGAAAAAACTTTTTCCCAGACCTTATACATAATTTTTTCTATTATGATTTATTAATTATATCTTAAATGTATAATAGTATAATTATTTAAAAGTGTATTACATAACGGATATAATTATTATGCGTTTTTGATGTGATAATATCTTATATATCGATGAACGCCGGCTGCACGCATTAAAAAGCATGACTCTTTGTCGCGTTCCGCTGAGCCGAGCGTCCAAGCGAGAGCGCAGAACGAGCGATCTCTCTTCCACTCCATCGGCCGATGCGTCCGTGTAGAAGAGAGACAGCGGCTGCACACACAACCTACACGTGAACTGTTTTGTCAACTATTTATAAAGTGAAGTGAAAAGTTAATGTGGTTTCCACTGTTTATTAAAACAACAATTGCGGCAACTGATAATAATACAATTCAATTCATAAAAGTATGCAATTTTTATCAATGTTTTCTTATGACGTCATTACGTAAAATTATCGCTCGTAAACGGACTTTACAGACAATTAATTGTAATAAACATAAATAAATTAAATCTTATCGTTAACGAGTTAAGTACGAATACCAATAATGTTCCTCTTCTTAGATTGAGCTCACAGGAGTACGCCCGTTCGGCTTTTATTATGGTCTGATATCATCCTTAAAGAAATGTATACTTCGGACTTGCAGATGTTGATCGCGGATTTACAGAGGGTCGCTCGACAAGCGAAGCCGATGTTGAGTTCATTAGCAGATTTTTGATGCTTGGGACGCAATTGGTGTTTTCTGTGATTTATCCGTGGCATTTAATTGCGTTCATCCTGACACATTGATCTGGAAACTACGTCACTATGTAGGTCTCTCACATAAACTTCTGGAGTCATGTTTGAGTGGAAGAGTTGAGAGGATTGATATTAATGTTGAGAGGTTTTAGGGATCTGCAGTCAATATGGGTGTGCCGCAGTGTTCAATTCTTAGACCATTTTTTGAAGGACGATACTTGCTGATGATACTTCCTTGCTTTTTAAGGTTAATAGATAACAACCAGATTTTGACGAAGTAAATAGTACTATCTCAAATGTAGTCAAGTGGTACACAATACACAATTTTTTGCTCAATGAGAAGAAAAGAAAAATAATTAAACTTTCGTTGTCTAATACTAAATTGGTCGTCACACAATTAGTGGTAAGGGTCGAGATACTGGATATTGTGGACTCAATCCTATTTCTTGGTCTGACTTTAAATACTAAGTTATGGTGGAATTTACATATAATGAAATTGGAAAAAAAGTTTAGTTCTGCGGCATACGCAGTCAAAAGGATTCGGTGGCTTACAAACGAAAGCAGCACAAGATTAGTTTATTTTAGTTCCTTTCATAGTCTCATGTTTTATGGAATTTTATTATGGGGTCATGCAGCCGACATAAACACAATTTTTGTGCTGCAGAAACAGGCTATTCGTGCCATTTATAACATGAGACCAACAGCATCTCTCAGAGAAAAATTTAAAGAAATTAATATTTTAACTGAATATTCATTCATAATATTGACATTAGACATAAGAATGACCTCACAGCTTATAAAACCAGACTCAACAAAGTTAACAAATCACTTAAGGGGCAATGTGTACGTTTTGATAACAAGATCCCAGTTGAAATTCAAAATTGGCCATTTCATAAATTTAAAATTTTCATTAAAAAAATGATGTGGTCAGAGCTATTATGTCGTATCTGAATATGTTAAAGTAAAAAAAATCCATAGCACTGAACTGTTCGACTATTAGGCTGTACCATGTAATTTTAAAACGTTGTGCTGGTTTTATCAAACATCTATCATGTATCTTTGAGCGAAACCGAAAAATGAATCAGTATTCGGAATGGGTGTTAATGTTAATACCAAAAGAATGCCATAATGACGTATTTAAAATGTAATTTTATTAGCTACAAAATAAAGATATTTTTGATTTAATTGGATTTCATTTGCTACATATGCATTAACAAAGAACAAATTCGTTCTTATATGTTATTTGTCAATGATGTTAAAGGCGTTGACTAATTTTTTTTAAAATATTTTAGTAGGCGTTGCAGGAATAAAATGAATTTTAATTAATTATCTTATATTGGCGTACGGAAAAACTTTTTTATATCTATGTTGTATTCTCTTTTTTCAAATTGTTCAAAACGGTGTTGTGCTTTGCAGCTGTTGTAAGAATTAATATGCTGATTTTGTTCTACTTTTTACAAAATGGCATAGACTATATCCGTAAGAAATCGACTAGAGCGAGATTTAGCTTTGACTGTTGAACTACCGGACTGAAAACGCTTAAACCAGTTTTGTGCTACTCTTACCGACACTGCAATAGGTTCATGAGTGTCACAATTTTTTTTTTTGCTGCTTGTTTCAGTTTTTCCCCTTTTTTATATTAAAATTTCAAAATATATTAAATTTCTACATTAGATTCACGCATTTTGGTGGACGGAAAAACAATATAAAAATGCGGGATAACGTTTTTACCTCTTATTTTTCTTTTTTCAAAATGTCATCAATTTAATGGTATCAAAACTACCCAGACACAAACAGCACTACCAAAGAGATTTTATTGCTACTTTTTACTTATAGAATACAAAAAACTTTTTCGCCGATCTAATATAAGCAGGCTATTGAATTATATGCACGCAACGTGATTATGCCCGTTAAATAATAAACATAGAATCGCGATAAATTGCTAAAAGGGAAACAACCATAATCGGAAGTTTGCCTTAGATTTTTTAAAATTATTTAACTAATTTTATTTTATTCGTATTTTATTATATTTGTATCTTATAGTATTTAATAATTTAGAGCCGCTTAATAGGGCTCTAAATTAAAACATAATCGTTTGAAGTAGCTCGTACCGAATTAAGTAATAATCGCGAAGTATCGTCTATTAGTTAGACGAATGAAGTAGCCTCTTCTGTTTCGGGTTAAATCTGAGGGAAACTTTTACGTGTAAGGCGATACACCGACACGCGAGTATTGCTCGGAAGCCATTTTCCTTATACATTTTAGCGCCCGACCCAAATACAATATTTGCCCATGCTTTCTTTCCAAGTGCTCTCGTGGCCTAGGACGCAAGTGGAATGTATATTCTCTTTGTGTGTTTAAGCGGAATTGGCCAAAAACCTACTTTTGTTGAGAATGCAACCGTATTTCTTACAGATAACGTTACAACTTATAAAATATGACATCCTATTTGGAAAAAAAATGAAAACCACTGAAAACGTGCATTAGAGTGATTACATTAGAATAGCGACTTATATCGATTGTTTTATCAAACTTGTTGCTTCTTACCATATTCAAAAAATTAACCAACATTCATCGTTATGGGCGAGTCAGATTTTTGTCGCTCCCTTATTTGGAGCAAACGGTCCCACAGTGTTTCCATTTCAGGTATGCACCTTGAATCCTTCAGGTACAGTGAGGGTTGGGAGCTTTCAACGATTGTTGTGATCGATGCGGCGACATTGTATATATATTCATGCGGCGAAACCGAGAGCTATACGTATTTTAGAGTCACAGAGGAAACGGCCTTATGATAATAAATAAGGCCGTTTCCTCTGTGAATGGAATTTCATATCCTCTGATATGAATTTATTGGGATTTGCTTATGGTTGGACAACTGCTACTTTAAAACGCAACCCGACCTGCGTGCCGCACGGTCTTGGCGTCGCTACATGCTACGCGGTGCGCATCGGGGGCCCTTAACTACGGCCGAGGACTCCGGCGGCCGACGCGATGGATAGTGATAAATCGAAGGCCTTCCTTACAGAGCGCGGGTTTCTCGACATCCTGCGTGATTTCGCGGGGTACTGCTCCTCCGCCGCCTCTCCCGAGCAGTCATCCCAAATTTCAGCCCCGAAATGCTCACTTCAAACACTTATTATATTCCCACGCTACGCGAAGTCCCCAAACATAGAACCGAGTGCTTAGTTTATGTTCGCTTTCCCGTCCATTCGAAGCCTATTAACTTCATGTCGGAGACATAGCTTTTACAATAGAGTCACCTCAAGGGAGTGCTTTTAGTGAGTAAAAATCCCACATGCCCCGGCCCCTAGATCGCGTAGCCGTGTATCTTTCGCACGTGAATAATTTTCATTTCCTACGCAAATCAAAAAAAAGTCCAATCAAATAAATAAATCTTTATATGTTTATTTCAGTTTTTTACAAAAAAAAAAAGGAACAAATATTTACTTTGAGAACGGTTTCGTTACACCTAGCTTTTACGAAACCGACGCAAACATCATTTTTCTCAACTGAATGAGAATTTTCATACAACGTCATAACTTCTAACATCCAATACAGAACATCTCTCGCTTTCGTTTGTTTATGAAGGTCGGACGGCCCCGCAAGCCTGAGCCTCTACGAGGAGGCGAGCTAATACAAGATAATAAAGTTGCGGGCCGGCTCTCGCGCTATTATTGTCGACGATATCGGATATCGCAAACGGCCATCGCAACGTAAGAACAAAACGCCCGCGGGGTCGAGCACGGAAGGGCCTCGGTAGTGGCGACGCGCCCGCCCCGCGCGGAAATAAACACCGATTTTATGAAAACGAGGCGATGTTTCACTCTTTGAACGAACGTTGCGAGACGGGAACGCGAAGTATATGGGAGGGCGCTCGCGTATTTCTTTTTATATACGTTTTACGCAAGACTGTGAAATTTGATAACACGATCGCACG
Source organism: Eumeta japonica (assembly GCA_005406025.1). Taxonomy (NCBI): domain Eukaryota; kingdom Metazoa; phylum Arthropoda; class Insecta; order Lepidoptera; family Psychidae; genus Eumeta; species Eumeta japonica. Next base: position 30,156 of record BGZK01002231.1, on the reverse strand, counting down.
AACCCGACGTAACTATCTGTTCTGTCTTATTTTTCTCCTCCCAGTAAGAGAGAGATGTATTAGGTACGCGCATACGAACGCACAAAATTCTTTATCGACGCAAACATGCAGTTGTTTTTTTCATCGGTCACGTTACCGAGACTTCATTTCGTCCTGTACTGTATTGCGGACGACAAAAGCGTATAATAAATATGTTATGACATTAACACTAGTACATATAAGGAATCGTAAATATCAGTTACGCAAATATGATAGTGCTAATGATTAATGTCATGGAACATTCATAATACTTAAGAAAATGTACTATGGATTCATGCTTCTTCGAATATTGCTTAGGTCCTAGGGCTACGGAAATCTTCCATAACCGACGATTTTGATTTCTAAGCGGCAATACAAGTGCATACAGGTTGTGCGAACCGACGATGCGCTACCTACCGGCCGATCGTCGCTACAAAAATGTCACTGCGATTTTCAAGATGGCGGAGCAATTATTGAATATGAAATTTGTTTCGAGATTCAAAACGTCTTTATTTACATAACTACAAGTTGAAAGAATATCCTAAAAAGGATAATTCTTTTTCGTCATTCATTTGCAGCAATAAATGGTCTGCACTTTATATTTCTTAATACATACGGATGAACCCAGGATCTTCAATTACGACGATTTATTCGCTTTTGATAAACATAGTAAGCCAAAATTACAGTTTCATCGTCACTTGTGTAAGACGTTTTGTAAATTAAATTCGTGTGAGCCGTGTACCCGCTACACCAACAGCGGCAGAATAGATAACTCGCGTCTTGCGATTCAATGTCGTGTGTACGAACCGTGCACTACCAGATACTCGCGACATGAGTTCACAACATTAATATCGGAGATTCACATAGCCCTGTGTACGAAGGGCCCAACAGTACTGTGACAAAACGACAATGTTTCTAATAAATATGATAACGTTAATAGGCCCTACAACATTAAAACCGAACTGGGTTTTATATTGGGCTGGATGTTTTGGCATAAGACCCGGTAGTAGCAGTAAACTAAGACAAGACAAAAATAAAATAAATACAGAAAATTGTAGTTCTCGTCTCGCAAACGACAATAAAAGTTTTATTAGACAAATAATAAATATATCCATTGTTCTGAAAAAAAAAAATGGAAAACTTTAATTAAAATGATGTGCTTTTTGACATTTCAATTACCAAAAAAATTTAAATCACGCGATTTCTTTAAAAGATAACAAAAATCTGTAATTAAGTAATATTTGGAATTTACATTTACTTTGACTCAAGAACGCCGTTTTCCTTAGAAAAAGTATTGCAAAATTCCTTACAGGTTAATTTTAAATTGCACAAAAGAACATCTTTTCAATTGTCTCTGTTTGAAATTTATTGCGTTCCTTTGTCCGATGAGCGTTTAATAAAGACAAAACTCTTTCAACGTTGGCGCCGTGGCCCGAAATTGCAAAATAATATTCTGCCAATTTAAATAGTTCGAAATGAAATTCTTCATTAAGAAATAATTTAAGACAAGCGTCTCTCTGTGCTAATTTCAACATTTAATAGTGTTTTCACAGAGAAGAAAAATAAACTAACAAAGCCGGAGTTGACTGTACAATTCAAACATAATCAACCAAATCCGGACAACTGAAAACACTAGATATGAACTCTGTAGTATTAAATGAAAAAATCTCTTGCGAATTTCAGAGTTTCACAATAAATTTCATAATAATGAATACAGCCTTTCACGAATTTAAAATATTTGTTAGAATCAAAAACAGGAGATACTTTGATACGTTAAATTACAATGATATCGTTTCGGTGAAAACGATTATTAAGCATTTTAATGTTTCTTAGAAGGAAAGTGATGTTCAAACTACACAAACTAAAGTTTATCTTCGGTCCTGTACATGTCACAGCGCATGTATACCGTTAATGTAGGTATGCATGTTTGCACTTGAATATGTACATATCGCGGTGGGGTCTATTTATAAAATATTCCAATTATATTTTCATATCATTGCTTTACACTTCAACTACTAAGATACCTTTATGGATCTTCCTAATTAACTATTAATCAGATATTGTCTCGTATCGACGTGTAGGCTCGTAGTTGAAAACATCCAAGCCTTGTCGGATATCTTCGTATAGCCGAGCGCTATCGGATGACTGCTTATGGTTGCGGTTGGCTCGCGCCCGACAGGCATCTCGACGCTGTTGTGCCATTTATGAACGTCAGCAATACTGCGCGTTACAAAGAATACGAGCTGGAGGTTCGAGATTCGATGTATGTTCTAATTTTAATGTCACACTGTGTCCCGTTAGCACTTAAGCACTTAAATACAAAACCGGAACCCTTATAGTTTTTTCATGCCCGTCCGTTTGTCCGTTCGTATGTTACAGGCAATTTTATTAAAAAACTACAAAGTACTTGATAAAAATTATAGTATAAGTCTCTTGTATAAACCGCTACTGACTTTATTAGCAGTTCTTTTCTTTTCAGCATGCTCGCTTAGGCCTTTATATGTCACAATGTACATTTATACATTACGCTACTTAATGTGCATTATATTAAATTGTATATGCGTAATAAATATGGGTACCCTCTATTAAATGAGCGAGTGATGTCACTGATATACGTTCTAGCTTTATTAAAGTGTTGATAAATTAAAAATAAATGCTTTAGTGCCTCAAAAATTCAATTATTCTAACGCAAAAATAAAAGATAATAGGGTTATATACCGTTTCATTTGCACCAATATTAATTTGTAAAAAAGATAATTTATAGAAAATACATAGAAAAATTAATCTATTTACAGAAATAAGATTTTGACGTTTTTTGGTTTTTTGAATTTAAAGTTATAATAATAATAATATTTATTACCAGTAAAACAATTACAGATATTCCTAAAAGTATACAGAGTAGATTACATGTATAAAAAACAATAATATCTGTCCTATAGAGATGATTTCCATCTGTACATAGGACTGGCATAATATATTCAACATAGCTAGTACTATAAATTAATTACAATAATTTCATAACTTAAAAACTACAAAAACCTAAACCTAAGAAACTACAGAAACTCACTACTCAATATCAAAGTTTTTTATCCACTTAGTCAGTTTTATCTTAATAGCTTTTTTACTACCAACTAACATTGTTAGATTATTTGGGAGTTCATTATAATATTTAACTGCAACATAACTGGCACTCTTCGACGATATAGTTCTGTTTCTCTTTGGTAATGAAATTGACTTATTTCTAGTATTTACCATTATATCACTATATTTATTCTTACATTGGTCGTAGTGCAGCATGATAGAACTAATTATGAATGATTTTTTTAACTCCTAAAACAGACTCACTGCTAATTTTTTTAATTAATTTATTTTGAATTCGGACTAGTGAATTTAACGTATTGCTATACGCACCACCCCAAGCATTTATACCATAATTAATTACACTTTCAGTTAAGGCCTGATAAATTATTCTCAAAGTTTTTACATTCATAATTAAACTCAACTTACAAAAAACAAAAACAAAGTACTTAATTTTCTTAATCAGTTCTTTTATATGAAAATCCCATTTCATACAGGAGTCAAGTATTATACCCAAGTATTTACAGAAATTTCTTCTATTTAGTTTTTTTATTATCTATATTTACATCAGAGATATTAGGAACACTGTCCGAATAGCATCCAAAAGTAATATATGTAGTCTTGTCTACATTTAAGGAGAGTTGATTAAAACATAGCCATATAGAGATTCCGTTTCCGGTGCTAAAACTGTAAAGACGTGCTGTCAATAGCTCCCGAAATTTAATTTAAATACGTGATAAAAATAAGTGCGCCCGTGTTAAAAACATAACAGTTGTATCCAATATCGCCTGCAAGTACTCGTCACTAAAAAGGTTTCTACGAAAAGTGCAAAATAAAGTGAAATTTACTCTAAAAAAAAAATCGTAACGAATCTGGAGGTTAAAATTAGAAAGACAAGTTCACCAACATAACGAACTGACACCTCAAGCAAGCCCACCAACACAACGAACTGACACTCGAGCAAGTTCACCAACCTAACAAACTGACACTTCGACGTACATTGCCGGCTAGACTTCGAAGTACATTGAGTGTTAGCACGAGAGTAAAGTAACTTTACTGAACGAAACGTTCATCCGCCATTATGGTACTGAACTGTCAAACGAAATGTCACTACTCTTTGACAAGTTGAAAGCAGAACTAGATCAGCAAACAATACAAATAACAGAAAACATTACAAAACGGTATTAAAAGTAGTGGATGAAAATACAACCAATAATAGCGGAAAACGAACGACTTACACGTGAAGTGGAAAAACTGAATAAACAGCTACAGAATCTGGACGTAAATGCAAGGAAAACAACATAATTTTACACGGGATCCCAGAACCTAGCACCGAAAAATACGAAGATTTAAACGCTTTGGTAATTAAAACAATAACGGATTTGGATGTACCACTCGAAAACAGTGAAATAAATAAAGTACAACGCCTGGGCAAAAATGGATAGTGAAAAATAAGACCTATTCTGTTAACAACAACAACAATACAGAGAAAAATTCAAATTTTAAGAACAAGAAGAAAATGCAAGAAAACACATATATTACCAATGACTACTCTAAGGACGCCTTAGAAAAACGCAAAATAAAAACAGCCAACTATCGGGAAAGTGAAAAAAGGAAAAGAATCTCGGAGACACCAAGCCCAAAAGAGACAAACGACAGCGCTAGTAAGAAAATCCAACGAACGGACGCATTTCAACTTATGCGTGAGCGAGCATACCCATGCACGAAAAACACTTACCGCAATAACTAACTGGAAACGAGAAATCACACAATCGAAGACAAAAACAACTATTACAAAACACACTACATTCCCCAACCCGGCTGGTCTCCGTGGGGAATTAGACCGACACCCTAAACAACAACATGACAATATGGACAACACCCAACCAACTCTACCCAGGCAAGAAACAACCATGAGGACTAAAACCAATAAACATACAAAATATATATTGCTGCCCTAAATGTACTAACATTAAGAACAGAAGAAAGCCTATCAGAATTATCATTGGCACTACAAAACACTAAGTGGGATATCCTTGGCTTAAGTGAAGTGCGAAGAATAGGAGAAAACATTATAGCATATCCAGACTTCATACTCTATCACATGGGCCAAACTCCAGGAAAACATGGCGTCGGTTTTCTAGTAAAAAAATATCTAGCGAAGCACATAATTGGATTCTATGGTGTATCTGAGCGTATAGCACTGTTGAATATAAAACTACCAGAATACAAAGACCCATGGACCATTATCCAGATCTATTCGCCAACAGAACAAGCAGAGACCGAAACAACGAGCCAGTTTTACCAAGAACTGAATAAAACTCTACAGACATATGCTCACAAAAATGCTATCGTTATGGGCGACTTTAATGGTCAAATTGGTGAGCGTCAATGGGATGAAGATGCAATCATAGGACCCTTTACATACAGTTCAAAACCCAGAAGCCGGAATGGAAAAATGCTTGCAGGCTTTGCGATGGAAAATAACTTGACCATACTGAACACAATGTTCAAGAAAAATAAAACAGAATGTGGACATGGCTGTCACCTGATGGCAAATCAAAACCAAATTGATTTTATAATGTCCAACAAACCTAAATGCTTCACAAACATAAATGTCATAAATAATCTAAATTTCAACACCAACCACGTATGGTCAGAGCTGAACTAAATTCATCCCAACCAAAGAATCCTAGACCAAAAATAAATCCTGAAGACATAAAACTCAACAGATATTCAACAGAAGAAAACGTCAATTCATTAAACTTAAAACTTAAAGAATACAAGAGAGAAACAAAAGACGGCATACAGGAAAAATACAACTGGTTAGAACGTACAATTAAAAACACAATTAAAGAGAATAAAACCAAGAAAGAAAATTCAAACAACTGGATATCAGAAAACCACCAACCTTCTAGAACAAAGATCAGCTCTAATAAGAAAATGACAGACAATAATAGAAAGGAAATAACAAAGATTAGCAAAGAAATAAAAGAAAACATAAGGAAAGACAGGAGACAACGGCGGATGGAAACAATTGAGAGACATATCAGACAGACAGGAGGTATAAAGAAGGCATATAAAGAACTCACTAATAAAAAGAATGGATTGTGAAGATGAAAAACAGCAACGGAATTAAGAAAATTGGTAGAAAGGAAATACTAAACATCGCTACAGACTACTACACCGAGCTATACAAGGACAACACAAATGAAAGAGAAATAGAATTACCAGATAACGAAATTATACCTTACATCCTGCAGGAAGAAACAGAAAAAGCTATTAATACCCAAAAAAGTGATAAGGCTCCAGGACCAGATGGCATAAGCAATGAAATACTGAAGCAAATGAAGGCAGATTTAATACCTATACTCACAGAAATTTTCAACGGTGTTATTAGCACAGAAATCATCCCAAAACAATGGACTGAATCCAACATAATACTTCTATTCAAGAAAGGGAACCACAGCGATATTACCGGCCTATTAGTCTAATGTCTAATATTTACAAAATTTTTGCCAAAGTTATTTTGAAAAGAATAGAAAGAAAATTAGACGAGCAACAACCAATAGAACAGGCAGGATTTCGCAGGGACTTCTCAGTACTGGACCATATTCATACTGTAAGGCAAACTATAAAAAAATACTCTGAATACCAACTTACATACTACATAGCCTTCATTGACTATAGCAAAGCGTTCGATTCTCTGATACATCCAAAAATTTGGGAATCCTTAAAAGAACAGGGTATAGAACACAAATATATAAGGATTATCAAGAATATCTACAGTCACAGTACAGCATGTATTCACTTAGAGCAGAAAGGAGAAATGTTCCAGATACAAAAAGGCGTGAGGCAGGGAGACCCCCTCTCGCCAGCACTTTTCCTGGCTGTCCTAGAAAACATCTTCAGGAAAATTGAATGGAGAGACTTAGGCATAAACATCAATGGCCGCTCAATAACACACTTGCGATTCGCAGATGATATTGTACTATTTGCAAAAACACCAGACGACCTAGGAAAGATGATTAATGATCTAGCATCAGAAAGCGCAAAGTTCGGACTAAAATTAAACCCGGAGAAAACAAAAATCATGACCAATGGCAAGAAAGATCCTGTAACAGTGGAACAGACTCAAATCTCCTACGTCGACGAATACATATATCTCGGCCAACTGATATCCCCAGAGGATAATATAAACAAAGAAGTTGAAAGAAGAATTGCGAAAGGCTGGAAAAAATACTGGGGCGCTAAAGAAATAATGAAGGACAAAACCTTCACATTTCAACTAAAAGTAAACTATTCAACACATGCATCCTGCCCGTATTGACATATGGAAGTGAGACATGGGCTTTAACAAGAAACATTGCAAAAACTATCCACTTGCCAACATGCCATGGAAAGGAGTATGGTAGGGATCAAAAGAAAGGATAAAGTAAGAAATAGCAACATCAGAAGCAAAACTAAGGTCCAAGACATAACCCTGAAAATAAGAAGGCAAAAGTGGAAATGGGCAGGCCACATGATTAGAGGAAAAGACAAATGGAGCAAAATAATCACACAGTGGTACCCAAGGGATGGAAAAAGAAAGAGAGGTAGACCACAGAGAAGGTGGGATGATGATATCAGACAGGTCGCCGGAACAACATGGGGTAGAGTAGCCATAGAAAGACGGGAATGGAGAAGATTGGAGGAGGCCTTTGCCACCTGGCAAACGGACATTCAAAACATGAATAAAAGGAACATGTATGAATAATAACTAAAAGAAAATGTCTGATTAAAAGGCTTAAATAAAAATATATTTAATGTTTCCAACCACTTAGTAGTTCTTTCTTGAACTTCATTCCAATTTTTACCCGAGCAAAGAACTGCCGTATCATCAGCATAAGAAACTATTGAGCCGTCAGGGAGCAGTTCAAAGACATCATTTATATATAGTATAAAAAGCAAAGGACCAAGAATTATCCCTTGAGGAGCACTAACAGATACCTTCATTTTTGAACTCATTACACTATTAATTTTAACATGTTGAAATCTATTAGATAAGTAGTCCTTCAACAACTCCAGAACAACTCCCCTTATTCTATAAGCTTCTAATTTTTCTAACAAAATCGAGTGGTTGACTGTGTCAAAAGCCTTTGCTAGGTCCAAGAATGTGACTATCGTAGAAAAATTGTTATCAAGTTTTTTATAAATATGTTCAGTTACAAAACTTATTGCATCACTAGTTCCTCTATTTTTAACGAAACCAAACTGTTTGTCAGATATTAATTTGTGTTTATCGATAAAGCTGATTAATCTTTTATATACCAATTTTTCAAAAATTTTAGCTATATTTGATATTAATGATATTGGTCTATAATTTGAAGGCAACCGCCTGTCACCTGATTTAAATATAGCTACGATTTCAGCAGCTTTTAATGCACAAGGCCAAATACCTTTATTCATACATAAATTGAAGATATGTGCTAACGACTCACTAATATTACCAGCAATAGTTTTTAATATTTTACAACTTATTCCATCTACTCCACCAGTTTTATTCTTTGACTCGGTAATGTCTGGGGGCACTTTCATGCTCTTTATCAGACATTCAAGTTTTTCAAAATTTGCATTTAAACTCCTGACATGAATGTAAACAATAATGAGATCATTTTCACTAAACTGTTTATTTATCTCGTCTATTTTATTAAAAGAGATTGCTGAGCTATAGTCTTCAATAAAGTCACTTTTATCAGCACTTATAACTTCATTATCGTTATCAATTTAAAGAAGGTTGTTGTGTGTTCTTTGTCAGGTCACTGTTTTGTCCTGGAATTCTATCTAGAAATTTTGGAATTTTGGGTAATGTAATATAATCAATAGAGTTTAATAGTTTTTGCAGTTTCAATTTTAAAAATTCACACTGTTCTGTATCATTTGGAAGGTGATTTGTACATTTACTTAGTCCATACTTTTTATTATAATACTCACAGTTAACACATCTAAGAGTGTGAGACTTGCAGGTAGCAACTTGATGATTATCAGTGCATTTAAGACACTTGTTCTCGTTTTTACAATTTTTACTGATGTGGTTTAATCGACCACATTTATAGCATAGATTTAAATTTATATCGTCTATTACTTTACAACATTGAAAACTAACATAAATTTTGTAACCATTTTTGACTATAATGTCATGTATGTCAGAAGAAACTTCCAGTATTAGTGTACGACGAGTTATCTTGTGCTTGCACTCACGAACAATCGTGAAACCTCCATTCATCATATGAGAATTTCTATTTTTGATATCTTCCTCCAGACCATTTAAACTTAGGTCATTTTGTGTATCTAGTATTTTTATTCTTGGCAAATTAAAAGTTTGGACCTCCACATGATATTCATTTTTTTACTTCTTACTTAATAATACTGTTGTTCTATTAACATCCTCTTTATTTTTGCATCTGATGGCTACATCACCTGATTTCATAGTTATTATTTTTTTGATTGTTACAGAGATGTTCCCCAACAGCTGGGTCTTGATATTTTTATCAACATTTCGATCGTTCCTATCAATAGGCTTAACAATAATATTAGGAATTATTTTACTTGTACCTTTGTTATCAGGTTTAGTTATTTCGGCATAAGTTGGCACTTTAACATTATTTACTGTTTTCTTAATATCAGTAAGACTCTTTTAATATTTCATTTTTGTCCATAAACTCTTTATTTAACTGCTTTAACAAATAATTTTCAACCTTGAGTACCGCCGGTTCATCATCAATTAGTGTTTCATCAAGTAACAATGACTCTCTAGTTTTATTCAAAGATATATTTTGCTGGAACACTTCTTTCAGTTTATCCCTTTCGTAATTTTGTTTGCGTTATTATTTTGCGTGCATTTTCATTTAATTCAATGTTTTGACAGTCATTTTTTGAGGTTATGTTATCCACGTTATGCGCTGAGCACACTACAAACATTTCACTTATGTATTTTCCTTTTTTTAATCGATTAAAATCGTTCTGATGGTATACACTTTCACATATAATGCAAATAACTATTTACGGTACCTTCATATTCGAATGACACTTAAAAACTTTAGAGCCACTTTCCGGGAGATCAGTGTCTCCCGCCATGTTGTTGCCAAATATTTATTATTGATATGTATTTTTGAGCTTCAAAATTAATCTTCCAAAAATAATATTGTTTTAGAAATATTTAAACTGTGATTTTCAGTATTTAATGTAATTTGGAAGTGAAAAAAACGAATGAAAAGTTAAAAATTGGTTAGTTGAGAAATTTTTATGGTATATCAAAAAAATCTGGCAAGATTGAGTAAAAAAACAAAACATTTTTATTGAAAAGTTTTATTGCGATATTTTTGGGAGTGTATTTAGATTTTATTTTTTTTAGAATTTCACCTAGTTTTTGGAGAATAAAAAACATTATAGAGTCGAAAGTTGATTGGTTGAAAATTTATAAGCTTTTTTAAAAAAAACGTTTTGGAAATTTTCATGCCATAATAGGTATTGAACATGTCGTTACATTTCTTTTTAGGCATTTAACACAGTTTTTTAAACACAACAAATGCTGAAACAGTTAAAAATGAATTGATTGGATTTTCACAAGATTATGTTCAAAAAATGTTTTTTTTGGAAATTTTCAAACTGAAATTCCTTTGGAAGGCGTCATTTAACTTTGGTTAATATGATAGTATTTAACACAGTTTTCTTAGCACAAAATGTTTTAAAGTGGGACAAAAATCGATTGGATGGAAATTTTCAAAGTTTTTATAAATAGACGACATTTTGGAAATATTTAAACTTTAATATATTTTGAACGTGTCATAAAATTTCATCGCTTGGCAGCATTCGACGCGATTTTCGAGTTCAAAATTTCTGAAATGAGTCAAAAATCGATTGAATAGAAATTTCAAAGTAATCTTAAAAGAATTTAAAATTTATTTTTCAATTTTTTTTTAATTTTATCATAACAGTTCTATCGATTTACTACAAAATCTAATGAAATATGATATATTGAACCCTTTCAAACACTATGTTGCTTGTCTCAATCGGTCTATTCGTTTTGAAATATCGTGCAACATAAATTAGTTACAGACGCACACATACGGACATCCTTCTGAAATTAGAGGGACAGTTTGTTTACTGGGATGTCAAAACGTCGGATATGATGATGACTCGATTGTTCAAAATTGAACATAAATTAACAAGTTCCTTATAAATAAAACAGTTTCGTATCTTGACGTTTTAGTTTACGCGTTTTCTACGTGAAGAACACTGAATGTTTTGCGTAACTCATAAATAAAATAATTTACAAGTAAAGTAAAATATTTGCTGTTATTCAGAATATTCTCCATTACATTTTATACACTTTTTCATTCTTTAAAACCTTTTAGGAACATGAGCAGCATTGATCTCAGGGCATTTTGCACGTGCTGGTTGAAAGCTATCACGGCCTCTTTTGCCCCCGTAAATATCAAACTTCTCATCAAATCTTTGATTTTTTTTTTCATTTTTTCGAATCAACTAGAGTCCGTTTATGTTCGAAGGTGAGTTCATGAGGATTCCAAAGGCAACAAAGTTTTTTAACTTTTAATTGTTGATGTAAGATTTTTTGAATTTGGCTCATACCGATTCTCAAGTGTTCTCGAATCTCATCATAGGTGATACGCCGATTTTCTTCCATTGATTGCCTGACAGTAGCCACATTTTAACGTGTATTATTATGTATTCTTAACGCGTTAGTCATTTGAAGTATCTTCACGAACGAAAGGGATGCAAATGTTGTCATTGCTATGTTTATGTGTGCTCATAAAAAATGTAAGTGCGCGAATAACAAAATTGTCAGCCACTCGGCTTCTCAGTATTGATGTTATGCTTCGACCAGTACAAGGACGCGTGGACGGTCAGTTCATTGCTTTATGCGTAAAATAGTCTCCTCTACTTTAATATTAGTTAAAAATGTATGTTTTTCATAAAATACTAAAAAATCAAGCCGCATTGACGATGTTAGCGTTCTAAACTACATTTTTATTGTATATAAAAGTCATTTAGATATAATTGGGTAAGAGCTGCTATTCGATATCACTGGGTGAGGGAAAAAATTTTTCCTATCTTATATACAAATTCAAAATAATATTTCATCATGTTTTATATACATTTATCTATATATACATATAATACATATATATATATATATATAAGTGCCATTTTATATTTCCACAACTTGTTGCGATTTTGTAGGTAGAGACATAACTGTAGAAACAAATTTCCATTACTGTAGAAATTTTGGGACATCTGATTAAAAACTGTAACACGTAGTCTTGACAGTCCTCTGATGTTAATCTAACAGTACCTATAGAATTCTGAAGAGACCGTATAGTGGAAAATCTAAGGATCAGGACTATGGTGGATGTCTCAACCAAACTCTGTCAACATTTGCTGAGTAGCTAAATATGTGAGTGGTCTGGCGACATTATGGTGAAAACCAAACACTCATTCTGTCGATTGATTCCAGCCGTTGTTTCTCTACTTCTTGTTTGAATCTCATCAGTTGTTAGAAGTAGAGATCCGAATTAAAAGGTTTGCCTGGCGGTAAAACTCCTAATCAGAATCAATAATATCCTTTCACCATACACAGCATCATCTGGGTTTCGCTATAGTCTGTGGAGCTTGCTTGTTTTTTTTGGCCTTGATGTTTTTCGCCCGTTCTTTCATAATTAATTCATTTTCCATTACCAGTGATCAATCTTTTCAAAACAGTTCGGATTCATTACGTTTCAATAGAGAATAGCAAACGAGTACATGATTCATACCCAAGTATCCAGCTTTTTTTAAATAGGCCAAAACTGTTTTGTGGTCAATCCCCTAGCTCTTCAGCTAATGTCGCAAACACTAATATGATGATCTTGCTCAACTTTTTCCAAAATGGCTTCGATTTTATCCGTAACAGGTAGACCAAACAAAAGTTCATCTTTGACATCAAAGTTACCGGCTGAAAACGCTTGAACCAGTTTTGTTATACTCTTTCCGACATTACAATAGGTCCATCAACGTCACAAATCTTTTTCGCCGCTTGTGCCGCATTTTTCCCTTTTATGTAATAAAACTAAAGTAATGTATCGATTCACTCATTTTGGTGGACAGAAAAACAGATGAAAAATGCTGGGATACTGTTTTGCTTTTATTTTCCTTTTTAAAATGTCGTCTATGTAACTTTTACTCATTCAATAAAAAAAAATTCCCCTACCTAATTATATTTGTATCATTTGAAACCACCAAATTCAAAACCGTTTTAAATTTTATCGACAAAATACAATAAAGTGTCTGATATTTCCGTGTCATGTATGTCATTTCCTAACGAAATAAAATAATTTTCACAAGTTTTGTGTAATATACAATTCTTGAGAGGGGTGTGTTTCTAATTTTTTTACTTCACTTGGCCATACAGGCCATATTGATTCATATAATTTTTGCTAATTTAAATTTGTATGTTTTTAGAACATAAGTGAAAACAATGCATTTAAGTAATTTCTAGTGTGTTTTATTTATATGCGGCGCTATAAAAGAAAGTCGTTGATATGAATGAAAACTTATCAATGTATAAAAAATGCTCTTAATGAAAATGATGCAACATTTTCATATTGCGTTTGAACATAAATAAATGATTTAATTGTTATAAGAGAGTTTTCTTTTCTACAAACCAGAAACCACATGAAACTTGATTTTATATATTAACGGTGACAAAAAAATCTGATTGAACTAATGATAAAATACATATTTTCCAGATTTATCGCTACGTGTACAATTAGCCGATATCTCTGCGATGCTTATCTTAAATGTACACAGTGAGGTAATAAAATCTACCCAAATCTATTCAAAAGATATCATTTCAAGCTGTAGACAGAAATGTAAACGCATTGCTCTTTCTCTGCCGAGTAATTTCTGGTATCTGCCGCTAAACAGCCCATGTATATTATTTTCGATACGAGCGCAGACGCCGACGCTACATCGAATAGCGTTTCATCTGAAGAAGGACCCATCGGCTGAATCAAAAATTTAACGACGCGTCATAACGAAATAATAAAACGGCAGTGACATGAAGTGACGCGCATTAACGTCAATGGTACTCTGACAGCAAACAACGTTAGTGTCGCCTAATAGTATAAATCCTTGAGCCCTATTCTGCCGGCAGATATGACTGGGCCGAGTCTGGCGACGGAAATGTCGTCAATTGAACATGGGCGGTCAATGAAATGAAATGTACAAAAGAAAATGAGGATATGTATACAATGCGGGACTTTTATCGTCTGTGAGAAGATATCCTATATGTTTCGATATTTTAAGAATATTCTTGATTTAACTTTCGGGAATAGTGCAATATAATGATGTATGATACAAATCTTACAGTGAAATATGGCAGACCCACACTCTAGAAAATCTAATGAGGACTAAATTTATGTATACTATAAAAGTCTTGAAAACTATTGACCCTGTAGACCATCCCTAAAAGTTCCTGCTAGGACATTTATCGATGTGCATCTAACCTTCTTTGTGTTAAAAATATTGCCTACGAGTTTATAAACTTTGCTTTAAAACCACATATACCCACAAAATGCACATGTACAAATAATGTCTACAGAGAGGTGGAGCAGAGAGAGAGAAAGAAATACCTGAAATGGTCAAACTAGATTCCAGAACCCTAAAAGCAAAATGTTTTCCAATTTATGAAAACTTATCAATTTTCATAGCCGGAATTTATAATGAAACCGACGAGTTTGTATAAAAGGATTGGTAGATGTCATTGAAGCAAGAGAGAGATATGCAAAGAAAATTGCAGGTGAAAATTTGTGATCTCTGCCTACACTTTGTGGAACAAGCGTGAAATAGCATTATTTGTTATTATTATTACAATAATGTGATTTTGTCCTGTACTTACATCTTCATCATCGCTGCTGAAACTCATGTAATCAGTTAGTTGAATAATTATTATTGCAACCTAAAAAAGTATACGCACGTGAAAGATTATCCCATTGTGAGGAAGTTCAGATAATGGAGGAAGATTAACCCCAAGATTCTATTTGTGGTAATTCCTTCCTAAAATACAGCACCCCAAACACTTCAAACAATATCTAAAAGTCTTTTTGTTCTTACAGAAGAATAAAATAGATCTATCATCGGTAAACAATTTTATGCCTGTCTGTATGTTGGGATTCTTTTTACAAAGGTTGTCTATACATGTTTTGCAAATCAAATAATGTTAGATTTTTTGATAATATTAAACATGAATCATATTTAAACCCTTTTTATGTTGCATATTGAATCATTGGTTAGCACATAACTTAAAAGATATAAAATATCGGATTTATTTACATTTGCTTTATTTTTTGTCTTAATCTTAAAACGTTCATTAAAATATCTCTCAACCTCGCTTCTAAAGTTTTCAAAGCGTGACCGGCCTCTGACATTGCATAATCGTAGAAAGTCGGTCAGAATATAAAATAACAGGAAAAACACAAAGAACTTTTTTGACATTAAATAAACTTCGAAAAAAATAAAGGAGAGTTAATTTTAACATGCGCCTCAATTTCGAACCACCTGACCTGTAATCGACCATCAAATGAGTGGTGATCCTTTATGGATAGAATCACCTAATGAATCGAAAGCACAAACTTCTATTCTTACTAATGGGTGGTTTTAAACTTAAGTAAAGTTAAAACAGTATATCCAGATCTCTGAGAATATTGAGTTATCGGTCTTAGACGCAAACACGATAACAGCCGCTTGTTACCTTGCTGCGAGTGGTGCATCTCACCGGTCGAGCAGGCTGCAATAGTCTTTTCTGCACCCCAGCTTCTATAACTGCACAATTTGTTTTTTAGATATTATACGTACCCTAGCTAGAGCAATGGTATGTATAGGCCAATTTATCATCTGGGGTGATAAAAACAAAGCAGAAGGACCGTGTGTAGGTGGACCACACTATTACTTGGACGAAAAATCTATTTTAGAGACCTAGAACTGATGTGGGCAAACAAGCAAACGAGCTATTTAAGTGGACCCTTCGCCATACCACCCACTGTGTTCCCACTATCAAAACTCAAACGCAAGTTCACTAGTGCAAACATGTTGCCCACCCTGATAAAGTAAAAATTTAATTTTGGGCCACTTTTATTTAAGATGGTCTGGGGCAATACCTCGTCCCAGCATAATTCTAAAATTGTGTCGGCAATTAGCTAAAAACGTTTGACCAGCACTGGGGGCGCAGCTGGATCTTATCAGGAGCAAACCGAAAAAAATAGTCCCTGTCTGATCTGGCCATTCCAGCCCCCCAGAGTTACGCCCCTGTGCCTGAGCAACTGTGGCACCGCTCTTACGGCACTGCGAGCAGGCCCATTTTTGTGCTACAGCCGAGCACAGCTGAGGGGTATCACTGCAGCATCAACCTCCATATTTAAGGAACATGACGTATCTTTCGGAAGAATCGATAACTTTTAAAGGTGACTTTAAGTGATGTTCTTTATAAGACTTGGTTGTTAGAATTTTAAAAAGGTACACAATTCTCTCAATGATTAGCTACTCCCGCGAATTTGCTTCCGTGTGCTTATAAGTCCTGTGTTAAGTCCCGCATCATTTTATGGATCGATCTGCCCCTGGATTCCAAGTCACGCTTTACAATTTTGACTACCAACACTCTTAATTCTGTTCCAATTAAAAATAAATATTTTACAAATCAGTATCCATGTACAGGAATTTTGGGATTATGTCATAAAGTTTTGCTATTCAACTCATTAGGCTTCGTGTTGTAACTTCTAACTGCTTTCTTTAATAGTGTCATGTCTTTGATTTCATATAAGTCATCAATTTATTTTACTTACATAAATATTATTAATTATTAACGAAGTGTACTTAACACAATAGGGAATTTCCAACACGCACTCAACCAACGTAAACTTTTACTTAGCATTCCATTATATTAGAAAATTCTTGTGGTATATTACTTAATGTTTATCAATAAAAATTCAAGTATAAAGTTATGTGTATTATTATATCTCGAAACATCTTATCGATTGACTTTAATCATTAATAAAATCAATTTAAATCTGTCAAAATCGTTAATTATTCAGCTCTTTGCTTTTTATATTGAAATTTTCTATAGAAACATACCTTTTATAATAATTAATGTCTCGGGAACTTGGACTCAAATAATAAGATGTTAGATTTTCAAATAATCTCAACTCTTTCGTTGGTATTTATTTCCAACTTCTTCAGGAGAAAAAAACATAACAATACATCGTTCTTCAAAGTTAAATTATACAAATAAACTAATGAACTGTAGAATAAATTCATCATAATACTAAGATCCATAAAGCAAAATAAATTGATAAAATAATCAGTTACTTTTAGGTTAACGTCCTTGTTGTAAGTACTCGCCCATTATACCAGGTCAAAGATTTATATATACAAGAAGATCAAGTTAAATTACATGCAATAGTAGATGTCTATTCTAATTCCAGCGTTAAAATAAATGTTATTGCAATTTTTAACAAGATAACTAAGGAGTACACTCTGTGGCGATCATACCAACATACGACGTTAGGATTAGTAAGCCACAGGTGACTTCTATAATGCGCTATGGTAATAGAGATGATGAGAGTAACCTGTTGTATCGGTATTATGTCAATTAACCGTGACTCCTTTGCTATCTACTGAACATAAATATCTGACTTTGAAAATAAAATACTGACAATATTCAAATTCGTTAACAATAAATATATAGATTTAAAATTATTAATTACGCCCTCGTTTTCAAAAAGGGCTGTTATGTTATTTTTTGCAGTTCTTAATTCTGTTCTGTAGTTCTCAGTTCATAATTTTATATTGTACATGGTAGTTATATGAAGTTATTGTACGAATAAGTACAAAAATTAAACAATTCATATATTAGCCTTTTTAAGATCGAAGGCCACGCCTCCCGGCGTAAGCGTGTTAGCGCGCTGACGACGGTCGAAGGTGCCTCGCCCGCGCCGCCTGGGGAAATTGTGTGTTACACGCGAAGGACGAGTTTGTGCTGTTATTACGAAAAATATAATCGCCGTTGGTATTTGTTTTGAGTGGGCAGTTGTCACGATTTATATCTACGGATTTTCGTGTTGACGTCTGTACTCGAAGCGACAATTATTAAGGGCCATATTATTGGAACGGAAAAGCTGTTTAAGATGCTATCTTGAAATGTTTATATTTAGCATTTCTGGTAATAATACAAATATGCAAAATAATTTGTATAATGATTAGACGCTATCAGATCAAAATTCAAGGACATCGAAATATGTCAAAATGTAGACATTTTTTAGGTAAGAAATTGAGAATGATTGCGTGCTATTGTTTAACAAAACACTTAAAATTCTTATAGTATATTCTGAATTGCGAATCTAATTTCTTTATCAGTTTATATAAAATGCTTAAAAGATTTGATAAATTTATTTCATCATTGATAGGTGCAAAAAATAGTTAAATTAAAAATGAGAATAATGAACATTAATAATCATAGTGCTGGTTTTTGTATACCTAATCGTAAATTATATTTTTAATATTTACACTGTCTTCGTTTAAAAAATAATTCCGTTATCCAACGGTCTTAGCATGGCCATATTTGTAGAAAAACTGATGTTTCTAGAAAACTCTTTGAATTTGATTTTTAATTTCAATCTTTGCTTTTATGAAGTAAATGTAATGATATCAACAAGACAGATTACAAATTAAAATTATAAAACCGATCAAGAGCAAGTTGACTACACACTAATGTAGGGTTCCAAAAATTAATGATGTTAAATATGGAAGAGTACATTATTTTTCAAAATAATGAAGAACTAGTATAAAATGAAGATAAAAAAAAACAAAAATATTGGGATTCCTTTAATTTAGGACCCAGTTTTAATTAAATTTGTTGTTATTTTTCTCCCCTGAAACGTGTAACACTAAATTTGATGTGTCATGAATCACGTAATTTGTACAAGTTCTTAGTCATTCAAAAGCGAAACAAAAAATACTAATTGCCACGATGGAACACACGAAAAAAGGTCCCCCTACCCGCCCCTCGAAATAAAGAACCCAATATAAAGCGGCTGTTTGCACACACGCCAATCTAACTTTCGAGTTAATATAACTTTGCTTGTTACATATCTGTACGGGCATATTTTAGGGGCCATGAATAATAATTACGTGGATGTACGAGCCTGCGTAACCCAAGTCCGGGTTCGTGACGCGGCATGGCGACGGGCGCGCGGGCGGCGCGGAGGCCCTTCGGCAAACAAGCCGTCCGTTTTATTAATTTATTTTCCTCGGGCAGTTTTATACTCTGTGTAAGCTTAGCCGTACGAGTTAAGGATCCCAATTTGGCATTGTTTGAAATGACACTCGTCCGTCTGTTTTGTTGGTGAAAAATATTAACGAAAGTTGCGACGAATCAGATAGCCTTGTAAAGTGCTTCTTTGACTGCACGTACGATACGAGGTTATAAGATTTTATATGATATTATGTTATGTTTATATTTTTAATTATATGCCGACTGCGTAGCCTACCAATCTCGTCTATCTGTTTGATAAAAATCCAGAACGGATCATCTCAATACGGCCAAATTTTAATCGATAGCATTGCTCATTAAATCAGCAAATAGCAACGGGCAGATTAACGTGTTACCTTTAGAACCGGCAAGGCTGGTGAAGAAATAACAGCTAACATAAACCAAGCGTCGAAAAGCGGCTCCACCAGATGGACTTTTACCGACCCAACAAGTTTTATGAAATGTTCTTTGATTGTGCATCGGTCCTTCACTATTCTGTTAAACAGACGGACGAGGCCAAATATAGCCATGAGGATCAATAATAGCGACATGACATCCATCGAAATGACGAATGATAATTCTATTTATGTCAAACAATGAAATTTCAAATCTTAGATCCAAAGTTATGACCGTTGAATTCCATATAAAGAGGCATGTATGGTATTTATAAAAAAATGTGTGTCAGCTCCGACGCACGACTGGAGTTTACTCCTGTACGATTGTCTAAACATACGCAAAAAAGAGTTTATATTTATCCAGAATTTCTGTTTTGATTAAAAATTTAAGAAAAAATGTTTAAAAATAATTTTTTTAGCCTATCTACAATTATTTCTATTTTTCATTTTTAGTAAAAAGAAGATTTATTATAACTACAATTATTAAAATATTACGGAAAGTATTTTGAATAATTTTTTGTTTTTACCAATAATTTGAAGAAAAAGCATTAGAGAAGAAATTTTTTAACCTATCTAATAATTATTTGTACTTTTAATTTTAAGTAAAAGACGAAGATTTATTGTATTAAAATTATAAAAATATTATCAAGAAGTATTTAAAATAAATATTTACATTGTAAAGAATTTTAAAACACAAACAAAACGTGAATTGTATCAATGATACACCTATATATATATATATATCGTTTAAACGTTGAACAGTATACTTTATAATATATATAGGTGATACACACAATATATGCGTTTCAGCCGTTTCACTGCGTTGGCTACTACGAGTATACAGACAAGTATACCGTATTACACACACGCGATTGAAGTGAAAGGTGCGCCAATAAGTTGCGCGCAAACGCAATGCGGTATCGTAGATTTTACTCCTCAAATTTTCTCATACCGGCGCCTTATATAAAAATCGATTCTGCTGGAGTAAACTCAAAAAAATATCTAGATTATATATTGTGGCAACGTATTGTATTGTGCAATGGCAGCAGATAAAGTAATTGATAATGCAATTTTTTTACATTATAATGCAGGCTATTGTCTTTAACATAATAAATGAGTAACCAATTGTTTAGTGTCGCTACTAGATGCGTAAAACGTAAACGAACAGTGTCTTAGAGATGACATCTCAAGTCGTGCATGTCACTAATGCGTTAAATTATTTGTTAATTATATTTTATGCACCATTTGCATTGGAATAGTAAATCTTGAAGTATTAATATATAAATTAATTGAATATTAATATTCAGATAGTACAATTCATCTGCAATAATTTACTTTAATTAATTAATTAATTTAATTTAATTTATTTAAATGTAATGAAGTTCCTTCATTTCACCATGTATAGTTATCTCATAAATAAGAGAGAAAATATTCCAATCTTTGATTAGATTTATTTAATTAGCTTAAATCAAATAAAAGGAAAATGTATTTTACACAACATTAGAAATGAACCCGGATTGGAATATGTGCCATTCGCTTTAACCACTGGAACGCGCACCCAAAAAATAGTTCCTCCTTCGGCCGCACACCTCCCCTGGAGTTTTAATCGCAAAGCGCCCCCTAATCACAAATTTTGTAAAATAGACTGAAATGTTGATATCTATCATATTAATGTATTTTTTTTTTTGATTATCAATTAGATTCTAATTACATATTAAATAGTCACATTATCACAGACTTAATATTCTAACGGGAACATAATTGAAAGTTGCACAACCTGTGCTGTAATTACATCACTCATTTTCAGTGAACATACAATATAATAATATTCACTATTTTATCACGAAAACCACATAACTTTTTCGTAGCACTATTCAAGACTTGAAAATAATTATATTCCTGACACTAAACATACTTATTTTTACTAAAAACAGATACAAAGCCGAGGCGTCAAAACGCCCCCATTTTAGATTTCTTGCACTTTCCGTCAAACATTTACGCCTAGCTGCAAGTACAGTGAGCAAATTTAAATTATCTAAACATATGTTTTTTTTTATTTTCGTTAGTTTGTGAGGAATTATAATGTAATTATTGTATAATTTTATCATTAAGTTTTGTCATAGTGATTTATTTCGATATTTTACTATATATATACAAGGTGATATACATAAACATGATTATCACCTTGAAATAAAATAATTATATCACAATATATTGCATATAAATATACACTTACAAAAAATATATCTTTTTTGCTAAATCCTACAAACATACACTTACTATATATATATAGTAAAATGATTATATCAAAATACATTTTTGTCTTTGTTAATTTTTTTTTCCTAAATGATTGTCATGAATTACAAATGCAATGATTATGAACTACAAATGCAATAAATTATTAGTGAATTTTACTTCATATATATAGTAACTGTATATATGTATATAGCAAAAAAGATATATATATTTGTAAGTGTATATTTATATGCAATATATTATGATATAATTATTTTATTATGGATATGCGATATATATATATCGCATATATATACCGCTTCGGAGAAGAAATGAAGCAAACATCATGTACAATTAAAAAAATTATTTTCATATAAAATAAGGAATAAAAAGTAATAAAATATAAAACAATAAAAAGCTTATTCCTAGGCTTACATTTTTAAACTTATACACTGTATTAATATAATAATAAAATTTATTCCTAAGGATTATATTTGCACTTTACATATAAATTACATTATTTATAATACAATTCTTTAGTAAATTTAAATTTATAGCTGATATCTCAGTAATTCTATACATATTTTTATGGGCAAAAATATTACAATCATTACTATAAAATTCAAATATGTCATAATATTGTTAAAAATAAAATATTTAAAATTACCCCTTCTTTGTAGGCAGTTTTGAAGAAGGAAAAAAGAGCAACAAATTCGATTATACATGTTTTTGAATTCAATTATTATTCACAATCACATTCCAATATAAAGCTATTACGAGAAATGAAATATGTTTCAGAATACAATTTAAATTATAATGAAGATAAAAAAAAAGCGTAAAAAATTCATAAATATGTAGAAGCCAGAGAAAAGTCTCAAAATCTGAAATAATTCAAATCGAACAGTCCTAAGCCTCAAAAGAACATTAAAAATCTGAAATAATCCACTAAGCCGAACATGACTGATAAAAGTTATAAATATGTAAGAATTTTACAAAGTGTCAACCTAACCACTTTGATACAGGTACAGTTGTACATATAACTGTATTTACATGTTTAGATTTTGCAAACAATAGTTTGCAATTTCAAAGTGAAAATAAAAAACATATCCACCAAACAGGTTGGCAAAAATTTCAGGTAAAAGCAATAATATTCATATAGGCATATTCAAACAGCACATATTAGCCTAAAATATCCCAATGTTGATATATATCGTCGCTAGTACTGAAGTATATTCCATATGACAAGAAAATTAAAAAATGGTCTTTGGCCTTCGTTTGACAATCTGATACCGAAATTGTCTATTTGTTATAAATTTCATTCACGCGAAGATGTTTTAGTACTTATTTCAAAACATATTTTGAAAAATTCTTAGTCGTCATGGATTTTATGGATTTTCTCTGCAAAATTTATTTTCTGTGGATGTCGTCACACTTTTAGATGACTATTGTCAGGAAGGGAAATATAGCAAATATATCATATATAAATAAACATACATAGAAATAAATAAAGGATATGGATGTGTTCAAAAGAAGTCTACCTTGCACAAACGCAAGCTTCGAAAGGGTTTCAAATAAATGAATTATGTGAAAGCTACGCAAACACCTTTAAAATTAGTCTGACATAATAATCGACACTCGTATTCCCTTACAAAGTCTCTCCGAACATGATATTAACATATCCCGCTATCAAAATTCTTTCATTCATTCTATCATAATCTAGTGCAGTTTATCCAAAATTGTTTACTGTAGTTTCGAAGAGTATCATTCCTTAGAAGTCGATGGGGTCGGTTCAGTAAGTTCATTTCGTCGATTTTTGTCGACCCAGCCCATGTCCTCGTTTAGGCTTGTCTCGTTTTAGTCTATGTGGAGGTAGAGTTTCTACTGAATGATACTCAAGGAAACAATCGTTTTCAAGACGCATAATCCGACTTTGCATACAGAACACTGGATTACCGTCCGACTTCTTATGGCATATTTTAGTAAACACATCTGGCAACACAAAATATCTCCACGAATAGGCATATGGTTTTAGTCCTGTCCAGTCGTAATTCTGATCGCGATATCAGACTGCGAACCGGTGCGGGAGGCATGTACCGCATCTTCAACGATACTGCAATCTGATATCGAAACTCTCTGTGCGTCATTATGTTCTTTTCGTCATATCTTTGTTATGACTATCCTTGTACAAAATATAAGCGTTGTGCACACATGTGTTCAATAACCTTTTGAACATCTTTATATACCATTTTAAACCCCTCTTTCTTTCCATTGGGTACATGGAGAGCTTTTGATCTTTTAGATCAATGCCCCCCATAGTCGTATTGTAGTCTTTCACACATATGGGCTTCTCACATTCCTCGCCAGCCCTTGTTCCCGTGTAAGTGCTGTTGTCGTGGAAGGTGCTAATCATCGATACGATTTTTGCATCCTTCCATGCCAACACCATTACATCGCCGGAGTGGCGAGCAATGATCGTGCCCTTTTCACAGTTTTTCTTCATCTCTTTTACATCTTCTGGTATATTTTTACGAGTGAGGCGTACTGTGCCCAGACAGTCAAAGCCTCGACATTTGAGGTATCGTGCCAACGCTGGACTATTATAAAAATTGTCCATCGTGACACAATGTCCTTTATGTTCAAGACCTTCTAGTAAATTTAAAACTATTTGTGTAGTTTTCCCGGTCAGAGCCTTTGCCATAATGTTAGTATTAGGGGCAGTGCCAGAAGTAGCAGGAGGGTTAGACATTAGTTTTTTACTTTTGCGTCTATGCATTTGTCCCCTACTTTTGACCCTGCCCCTCCCGGCCTCAGCTCTTTCATCACAATCGTCGACACTTTCTTCGTTGTTATTTTTTTTTCCTCACCTGTATAAATTATAAATTTATATAAGTACCCTGTCCGGGATTCACACAATTCAAATGATTTGATTCCCCAGCGAGCGGCTTTTGCTTTTATATATTGTGCAAAGGAAAGACGACCTTTGAACAGGGTAAACGAATCATCTACGCTAATCGATCTATTTAATACATATAATTCCTGGAATTTTGAATTCAAATGGGAAATAATAGGTTGCAATTTATACAATTTATGGGAAAAGGAACCTACACTTTCCTTTCGATTATCGGCAGGCAGCTGCTTACAGTCAGTAACTGTTGGTTACTGGCAGCAAGCGGTTGCTTGCTTTTCGCGTTCGGCAGCGGTTGTTTATCATTATCTGAAAAGTGTAGACATTTAGTTAGAAGGATATATCTGTCATAGGACATGAGATTACGGAAATAGACCAATTCAACGTCAGTGCCTTTCCTCCAATACTCTTCTAAAATGTTAAATTGACATATACCCATATAAATAAAAACTGCGAACAAACGGTAAAGCTCATCTACAGTGGTATCTTTCCACTTGTACATGCGCGATGACATTGTATGTATACTACAGCTTTTGCCTTATCAATTACTTGATGAGCGTAACAGTTAGTTTCAATGACAATTTCCTTCATGATGTCAACGTCAAATATATCGATGAAGGCATCATAAGGAGAATCATAATCCTTCACCGCACTAACGGGGTGGACAAGAAACTCTTCTCTAACCGCAGTGAATGCGGTGAAGTCTCGTTGCCATTTGAAATTAACGTCACCACTCAACAATTTCTCGTGGTCTACATCCATTTCGGCTTCCATAAGCCTTACCGACGCAGCTACTTGAGGTGGTAGCTCCTCATCGTCTGATAAATTCTGCTGAATCTCCTTTTTGGCGGAAGTGACATAATATTCGGCATCATCGTCATCCGAAAATTCTGAATCATCATAACTACTTCCACTTTCAGGATCCAAAAGCGCTTCTGTTGGTGATGAGACACGGAAAGTCCTAGAAGAACTAGGCATGTCTTCACCAGCAGAAACGTGGACATTAGGAGAAGTTATCACTTGATGAGTACTCGCCGGTTGAATCGTAGAAGCCGGAAATGGCGCAACGAGATTTGATACCTATGAGGTGGTATCATGCTCGGTATCTTCTATTTCAATGACGTAAAGAATTTCTCTGGCTTCCCCAAGTTTATTTACACCCAGCTCCATCAGCAATTTCTCGGTGCCCGACGCGCATTCTTCCACATCCGTCGACACCCTCCATTCGAAATCAGCCTGCACCTGATTCTTCGGCTGATTGAAGTCCGGCACACTAAAAACAATATATATTAGGGTGATTAATTTTAAGCCATGATTTTTTTTCACTCCCGCAGAAAAATATCCTGTTAAAGGAGGAACTCTTAATTTTAGTTCTAAGTACTTTTTCCAATTTCAAAAACTTTCCATTTTAAATACAGGTAAACTTGTATTTTTATCTTTTAAGTTTATATAGTTCAGTGGCATTTCATGGTATGACCTCGCCCACAGATTTTTTTTAGAAAAGTGCCTATTGCGGCGTAATCGTAAATTGACAAGGTAGTAACTTAAGCCTTTTATAAAATTCTAGTTTTTCTGTAATTATTTAATAAACAACGAGACCTACGAAAAATGTAAATGACAAAATTGTAGAAAATTTAATTTTCTAAAAACGTCCTCTACTTCAACGCGATGTAATTGATAGCTTTAAAGATAATCAGCATTTAAAAGAATAATTTGCTAAATTTTGATAAAATAGCTAGGTTTTGTCTTATAAATTACAGAAAAGTTATTTAAACGTAATTAGAATTTTCTATTCAAAAATTATTTCTTCATCGCATCAATTCACCTAAGTATTTTAGATAGAAAATATTGATAATTAGTCTACAAATTAAGTTTTAAATGTAAGAACAAAAAATTTCATCAAATGGGTTTCTTTCCAGTTCGATAAATTTAATAATATCAGAATAACACATAGTATTTACGATTGGATAAAAATTAAAATTTTAATTAATTATTTGTAAAAGTATAATTACGCGTTTTCGCAAGTTGACATCGACATCGGTATTTTGGGTGCCGGCTTCTCAAAATGTCGATACACAGCAGAAGAACAAACAACAGGCGTCCTGAAACATAATATTGTAATGTAAACATGGTTAAAATAAATGCAAAACTTCTAAAACAGTTACAAACACTAGTTTTTGTACGTACTTAACCGTTTTGGGGCGTTTGAATTGTGGTGATGATGTGGAAGATGACGGAGATGGCTGCGCCGACGAACGACCTGGGATCGCTGGCGAAGGGATTCGCGCAGGAGCTGGAGATCGCAGTGATTGGTCCGATTTGCTCAGCGCCAAGTCCACAATATGTCGTGAACGCAGGGACGTTGAACTTTCGGACCATTTTTGTTTTATGATATTAGCCCTGAAATTTATAAAAAATGTATTATATATTTGAAAAACAATATTTGTAATGTGACCTAAAAAAATAGAACAAAATAAAATTCATAAAACATAGTATGTAAATATTTATATTCAATATAAAAAAAGATTTGCAATGTGATAGAGTTTGAAAAAAAATTCCTCGTAAATACTTTCCCAACATAAGAAAACTCATATTTTCAAAATTCATAAAACAAGGTAAATACTTATATTCAAAATAAAAATAAATTAGCAATAGCGTTAAAAAAATTCTTCATAAATACTTTCCCAACATGAAAATTCTCATATTTTCAAAATTAATAAAACTTGGTAAATATTTTATTCAAAATAAAAACAAATTAGCGATATGATAGTTTAGAAAAATTCCTCGTAAATACTTTACCTACAAAAATTTCATATTTTCCAAGTTTATAAACATGGTAAATATTTATATACAAAATAAAAATAAATTTGCAATATAAATGAATTTGACAGAAATGCAATATAAACATTTTCCTTTTTTATCCTATTTGCATAGTTTGTAATAATATTCAATTAATCCTGAAATTTAATAATTCAAGTAATTCAATAATTCGAACAAAATCGTAAATTTTATATTTTTCACTTTTGCTTGACTGTACTACGGTTGAAATTTGGAAAACATGTCTCCCTCACCGCTTACAACAGACGATTGCCGTTAGCAAATGTAACGGTTTTTTTGTACATATATGTAAATTCTCTACAAATTTTGCACCGAGACAAAAGCTAATAGTCTACTTTGTCATTAGAAATCATTGAAATAAAATAATATATTGAAATAATATGTAAAATCAATAACTAAAATTGAACAATGGCGACCATGTTATACAACAAAGAATAAAGGATGAAAGTTTCGGGTTATTTTAGACATAAGTCTTTTCGAAAAACATTGTAATCTATGCTTAATATGATTCTCCAAACGTTTCTACGTATTTTAGTATATTTATCAAAGAGAAATACTTACGGTTTTCTTAGCTTATCCATAATTTCGTAGCAAAATCAGCACACAACAATTCACCGCAAAGTGAGATGACGTAGCGTATGGCATCACGTGGATTTAAAATATCGTTGTAAATTTTTTGACGCAAGTGACGAGAACAGTAAATATTTTTCTGCTCCCTTATTTTTAAACTATAAGATTCAATTTCGTATAATATTGTAGTATAACCCAGAAATTTAAAAGTATTTTTCTTTGTATCGTACCAAAAAGAGCGAGTTATGCCGTTCTAGTGGTGGCGCCTCAGTCGCAAATGCCACTATAATGGCATTGCGCGCTTGAGGGTCAAAATCGTTAAAAGAAATAAAACTGCAACCGATTATAAAACTTTTGTCTTCAAGTAGTTTATTGACATTTTTTATGTAAGAAAGTGAAATTAATAATATGTTTTACTAATATCTTAATTATCTAGGAAGCGGGAAATAAGAAAAACAGATAACGAAGTCAACTAAGTGACATTATATTCAAGCGAGTAACGATGGTGGTTTTTTGTAAATGACCATCCTATAGAAAAATTGAATTTATGGCTGTCCGGTCTAATTACGGAACTCGATGACGGTAACAAGGTAAGAGTGGTGAAAAAGTAAGGCCGAAATCAGATTATGCCGAGAGAAAGGAAATCTGTTTAGAATATCAATGCCGAACTAGTTTAAAAAGCGTACCCGTCTCTTTTGGTTTCGATGAAAATTAAAATTATTTCACGTCTATAAAAAGTTACATTTAGATCTCGTGAAGTTATTCTTTCGTATAAAGCTTCCGAAAAATGTTCGCTTCTTTATAAGCTTTATTTCAGTTAACAGCTCTCTTGTTTAAAAAAAGGAAGGTATTAAAGATAATAAAATGTATGGAATTCGAGAAATTATTGATATAATAAGTTTTACTAAACGTGAAAAGT
The DNA here is from genome assembly GCA_005406025.1 of Eumeta japonica. Taxonomy (NCBI): domain Eukaryota; kingdom Metazoa; phylum Arthropoda; class Insecta; order Lepidoptera; family Psychidae; genus Eumeta; species Eumeta japonica. The sequence continues at coordinate 856 of BGZK01002231.1, read as the reverse complement.
AATTCTTTTATAATAACCTTTTAAAGATAATATGAAATTTTCTTTTAGAATATATTATTTTACATAACTTGTAACATAAACTGACAATTAAATTTACCTTTAAAAATTCTATAACAGCTACGTGTATATATCTTAGACAAGACTGATCAAATTCAATTGCATATGAAAACAAAAATTGTCCTAATAATATTAAATTTCATGTATATTTTTGCCAAAACGTTAACATTACATTTTAGTGAATGATAAATTGAGAAAATACAACAAAAGGAAAGCTCCTTGTATGGATTAACTTTAAGTACTACTCAGTACATGTAAATTTATTATTTGGTTATTTATAAGCTCGCTTATTAGGCCGCAAGTCTATATTTATTATATTTATGTTGTCTATGTACTAACTTTTATGGCTGTTATGAAGACAGTGATTTGCAAGCAAAAGGTATTTTAGTTGTATTTTCATTATTTATAATAACTGTTTACTTGAAAAAATAATGTCTCCCTACGATGTAGTTCTTCTCCCGAGCTAAACAATAATTTTTATAAATGTCAATCGTTATCTCTCTCATCAATCAACAACATCTTTTAGTAGAACGTTTTTACTCACAGCAAAGTTCAAAATTCTAATCTTGACTCAAGCAAAACATGACGGTATTAAAATAATTTGCAATTAACAAATAACTTTTTCCTTTTGAAAGTTTAGAGAATGAAAGGTTACAACATTTTGCACGACCATCCAGGAAAAAGGTGTGTCATACATCAAAGGTTCGTATCTGTATGCATGTGTGAGTTTCTTTTATACAACCATAACACCTAAACTGATCCAGACGTGGTCTGGAAATTAGAATTCTACATTATTTCT